>JAKSZP010018850.1:0-73502 GCA_022478985.1 Massospora cicadina | reverse complement strand
AGAAGAACATATAGTAGTCATTCGTATAACTGCTCAAGAATAAGACAGTTGTTTTGGAGAACAACTTGGGCTACTAAGAACGCTAAGGAAGAGTATGATTGAGTTTAATTGATTCTTTCTTTAGGACAATGTGTCAAAGTTATGTATAAGAGTGTCAGCAAGAATACAGCCAGCAGGGCAATGAACAGATATAATGAGCCAACGATGCTACATTGGTATAATCAGAATAGATGGTTTGCTATGTGAGGATGATCATGCCCTACAGGTGGTCTCCTGGTGTCTAATCTGTGTGGAAAAGAACCCCTCCACAGAAAGCAGGCCAACCAAGTTAAGCTTGCAGGGCTAGCGGGCTGATTGCAACCTTGCTTACCTGTTTCAACATCTCTCCCATATTTAATTTTCCTCAAAGATTTGAGGTAGAAAGTGAGTAGCAACAGGCTCTAACACTTACCTCAAGTGTGCATCCTCAAGTTCAACATTATTTTAGTGTTGAAAAGTAGCGCAAACAAATGTAAGAAGGAAAGTGAAATTGGGAGGTTTATAGATGATTGCAAACTCTTTTAGTAATAGTGGTGCCAGCACGCCACCATATCCCCAGTTTGGCTGACCTCACTGGTCGTTTTAGATCCTAATTGTAAAGCAATGAGCACCAGAGGGATCTGGTGACTGATGTTCAACCATGGATATGAAGCAATTGTTGATGAAAAATAGAAGTGGGCTTCTCCTCACCTGGTTTTGATTATCAGCAAGCGGACCTGCCTAAAAGGAATCTCTCACCCCACGGTCAGCCCGACCTGCATAAAATAGCCATCTGAACGTGCTAGAATTTGAACCCTCTTGCACTCACATCAGGGAATACAACTTCCCAGTTGATATGAGAATACCATCATTGAGAGCGTGAGAAGGGAGCGCATACTAGCCATGCACTGGGTGTGCTTCCCATTGTCAGATGGACTTACTAATGAAGCTTAATTTCAGATCTCTTTTAGTGTATCTTCTTTTAAGATTTAAAACTCAAATTTGTGAAATTAAATATTGCTTCCATTCATTATTTAACTTAAAATTTTCAAACCCAGTGGCAGTATTATTCAAAAGTTCATCATTCCTTTTAAGCCCCTACTAACCATAAATGTCATTCGCCTGCTCTTGCCTTAATGACTCATCACCCTAAAACTGAGGCCATGTATTCATTATACCCATTTTACTAACTGTCGATCAATATTTGAGTTTTTGTGTGCCTGTAAGGGCACCCAGTGTAGGCAACTTTGCGGGATGAAACCCAAGGTACTGCCCCTCACTGCACTGGGGCTGCGAGAATCTAAGCACCACAAAAATGAGCCTGACAGCGGGTGGGGTGGCTCAAACCGCCCAAAGCTGAATCTTTACTGTTTGGTATACTTGGTACCAAAGGATACCCAATCAGTTTGGAGATATGCAACCCATTCCTTATTGCGAGTAATGAGACCAGACTAATACTAAGTTGGACTTAATTGAGGAAAGAGGATCACCATAGCTATCCACAGCTATTTCTAGCCGTCGCATGACTACTTCCAAGTAGCTTATATTTTAAAAATCTTCTGCAGGGAACCAACTCTGGTTTCTGGAAAACAATAGACCATACATCACCGCCCCATATCATGCTTTAAACCCTGAACCCCTCCTTATTTGCAAGCAGACTTAAAGAAGCATGCTCAACCAGAATCTCTGCCCATGCAAGATGACAGAGGATAACTTACATTGGTTAATACCATAGGATACCATAGGAGAGCACTTCTCCACACAGCATCAGTTTCCAGACACTCTGTGACAATGTGTTTTGCAGTCTCATCCCATCCACATACCTCACAGGCATATTTAAAGTCATCCTCCTTATACTTACTCCACTTGCACAGATTCACCTCATTTACCAAGATGTTGTTATAGAGGTGAAAAATAAAGTTTTAAACTGATATAAACCAGCATCCCTTAAATATCTCCCCTAGAGGTCCATCAGGCATGATATTTTCTACAAGTGATCCAAGACAAAACGTCTAGAAAAGCTCTCAGTACTGTAGTTTCCATGACTTGGAGGTTGTAAACTCTGGGAAAAAACACCATCACCACCTCCCTTATTTAGCCAGTTCCAAAGGACGAAGAGGCTTTCTCATCTGGGGTACCTTCATTCCTCTCTTCCTTGCGGGAACACTAGCCAATCCTGCCCTCCACGACCTTATGAACAGGTTTCTCCAGCCTCTAATGCAGCCAGAGAATGAATTGCTTACCTCCAAAAAGAAGGCAGCAAAGTTGCTTCCACAAAGTCCCATGACTTCCTTACCAGAACCTTGGAGGCACTGGTAACATTATTAGCTGATTCCACCATAAGCACACTCCTGTTATCGTCATCAGGGAGATCCCTTAGTGAACCGCCCCAATAATGTTCTTGAAGGCCTTGTGCAAACGAGGCTCCATCTCTAATCCCCAGGCTCCTCCCCAAAAGGGAATTGCCTGGTTCCTTTCAATACAGCATTCTCCACCCTCTATTATCCCATTTTGCTGCCTGCCAAAGCTCTTAAGTAACCCTTCCAGTAGCCTGGTAGATTCCCAACACTCAGTATGACCCCTTATTGATGCTCCATCTAACGCCAATATCCTTGTGTTTTTTTCTCTGCAAGCCTTAGGTAGTCTTGCACTATTAAGAGCACAAAAAAATGGACTTTCCCTCCTGGCGACCCATACAATCCACTTCAGCTGAAGTGCTTTGATAATACTCTCAACTTTAATCAGACTTATTCCCCTTTTTCACCCCCTGACATAAGTTAAATTAAATGGTTTTTTATTCTCGCCCCTGGCAGACAAATTTGATTAATGAACTCTTTATCCTTTTTATGGAAGATGCCAGCGGTGGAACAAATCCAGAAATGTACCAAAATTTGGAAAATATGAAAGTGTTTATGAAAATGGCTCTGTCCTGATATGATAAAATGTTTCATTGCCACTTCCAAGCCGCTTTATTAAGGTCATACAATTTTGTCATACCAATGTGGTGATGCCCACCCAGGAATAGGACACCTGAGGCACAGAAACTTCTCCTCTGTTGCCATCCAGAGGATTGAGCTCTTTGGTGCCACATCCAACATCGGCATTCTGCTGATAGACAAGCACTAAATTTAACATATTGACCTTTGCGTTGCATGAGTTTTGGTACGAAATAAGAATGTTCATCACCACCACCTCCTCCTCTGACAAACAAAAAACCCCTTATCATTCATAAACAATAATTGTGAATACCATACCCCTTTTATGAGAGTTTATTCCATTATGACTTTCTGAGAGAACTGAAAGTCTCTCTATTTCAAGAACAAACAACAAGGGAGATAGAGGGTCTCCCTAATGCACGCCCCTACATACCTTTAAAGGGTGGGAGAGGACCTCTTTGATATTGACTACTAATGAGGCTTCCCCATAAATCTCTTTTGGAAGTCTCAACGAGCGCCCTTTATTTCCAACTCTACAAAACACTTTCCAAAGAAACTCAAGATTCACCTGATCATACGCCTTTTCTTAATCAAGAAACAGTAGACCCCATCTCTGGGCATACTAATATCTTGCCCTTTCTTCTATCAGGTGAAGCAGCATCAGTTTGTCAGTAATTGAACGTCCTGGGATAATCCTATTTTGTTCTTTTCCAATAAATTCCGATACAACCCCCTTTAATCAATTGGTTAGGATTTTCATTAAGATCTTATAGTCAACAATAAGCAAAGTCAAAGACTGATAGTTCCCCATGAGGATAGGATCGCTATCTTATACATCACCAACACCACAACTTTCAGAAACGCCAGCTCTTTAGTACCAGAGAATAGGAGTTGATTGTAGAGCTCAGCAAGAATCTCAGAAATTTCTGAATAAAAACAACTTGTAGAGCCCAAAGATCAACCCATCCTCCCCAGCCTTACCATTATTTCCATTGAGGATGGCGCCTGAAACCTCTGACTTGCAGATCTTGCCAAATAACAACTTCTGAATCTCTATCCTCAGTACCGCCAGTCCGCTTTTGATTAATTGGTTGCCTCTGGGTCAATCTCAACAGGCCTTAAAGGTCCTAATAGTAAGACACGGTCACAACAGCCATGCAAGATGCATCTTTTACCTCAATATCCTCATCACTAAGTGACAAGATCCTTGATTTTCTGAAAGCTACTACTGCCTTGCGGAGTTAGGCCGCATTGCCATTAAAGTCCTCATCACACCTAGACTTCCTTTGTATGAGGTAATCCACTATGAAGGCTCCCATCAATTTCTCATACAATTCATCCTTAGCCATGTAGGCAGATGCCCCCATGACCGCAGCATTCTTACATGTACTCTCAAAGCTCCTCTCCAATGTTTCAAACCTCGAATGCATAGCCCCTAGCTGCCACCCAAAAATTTTGCATTCCATCTTGGGATAAGTCATCATTTGAAACCATTTTACTGGTGCATTTGACTTTCCTACAATATGGCTTCTCCACAATCTCACATTCTTCCCCATGATTTTCTGCAGTGGAGACCACTTTAGGAGTTCAGGGTTCATCCTCCAGATCCCTTTACCCGCAGAAGCAACCTGAGGGTCACAATCTGCAGTTCTAGGGGCCTATGGTCTGAAGCACTTGATTCATGATTGCAAAGGACCAACTTTGTAGTGACTCAGGAGAGCTGTAGCACTGACACAAGGTCAATGAGGGAGAAAGGATCCCTGGATGTAAGTCCACCCAGTCTCCTTTTCCTCATAATGGCCCGCTCTAACATCCAGTAGGCCTGGTAGATCATTAAACGGGCCAACTCATGGGCTCCAGGGTCAGAAATCCAGTTACCTGAAGCCCCAACCCTGTCATCCTAAAGCAGACACAGTTCATGTTTCCCCCCAGCAATTCTAACCCCCAATGCCTTCCTCCTGGATCCTCAGGCCGACCTTCTGAAAGAAGGCCTTCTTTTTAGACCCATAAATGTGCGCTTATTATCCAAAAAACCAAATTGAGAAACCTCCAAGCTTTGACATTACTGCCTCTGCCATTCCTGGAACCATATACTTTTGTCAAACATCTTTACTTTGTCCAACCACCAGACCAAATTACCCACTTTTGGTTTCTCCACCTCCCTCTTCCCTTCCACTAAGGGTGAGTTTGAGTTTGGATAATCCACCAAGTGAGAGTAAAATAATTAATTCAGAGGAGATTGGTAATAAAAAAACTCTTCCACCACAGGTTTGGACTTATTATCAGTGAAAAAGCTGATATAAATCCAGTGTTGTTACAATCTGAGTTTCACCCGCTGCTACTGCCTGAGGACATCCAGACCTCACACATTAGAAAATTAGAACCTGATCGTCCTAGGTATAAAACTAAAGAGGTTTTGGTGTCAGGATCTGGGAGTCCCCATCCTCTTCCATTTCAGCTGGTTTAGCGGATCCACGTTTCTTTCTCCCCTTTTCTAGTACTATACTGGGCTGGGGTAGTAGCTTCTAGGTCACAGCATCCACTGAAATCTTAGTTTTGCCAGGGTCATCAACTGACCCTCCCCTTCAGTTGAAGCGTTGGGTCAGAAGGCACTGCACCACTATTGATAGCGTGCAGCTTCCCCTTATTTCCTTTCTTCCCCTACGGTCCTAGCGCGCTCCAACCCATCTACATCCATTATGGTAGCTCTCCTCTTTTGCAAATGAGTGATGGGGAGAACTCCATCCTTTTAAGAGGAGATTTGCTCCATAATGTCCTTTGCAGGTTGGGGCAAAGCGACACTAAGCTCAAATTGGTGTCTGGAAGCTTTCCACATCTTCTGAGTCCGCTTAGACTCCTTACTGACCTTCTTGGCACTTTTCAGCACCTCGGTTACCACCTCTAAATTGGCGTTACCAGCTGTCAACGCCTCCCTAGCCTTATCTGACAACTCAGCTAGCTTATCCAACTTCTTCTGGAGAGCTAGCTTCCTTTCTCTGTGGCCACCACGGGTGGCTTCCACCCTCTAGACTCATCAGGTTTGGCCTCTGCTGCAGGAGATTTAGCCTGAGGACATTTATCTCTGACGTTCCCTTCAGTTCATACAAGAAGCACCTGTCCAGCGGTACCACAGGGGCACTCCAAGTCACCATAGTTACTAAACGAGGCAACTCCCTGTATTATTTGAAAGTTAAACTTTCAACACAGACCCCAGAGCCTATGGTGAACTTTATCAAGCTACCGTACTTCTGCTTAAAGTTCTGAAAAAAATTGTTCTCATCATTGAAGATCACTCAGCCAAAGCCTTTCAGATGAGACATCATGGCTACTCTAATGATATCAAGTGGCATGTCCTTCAGTATTAACCTTCCAATATCAGTGCCAATGGAAAGAAATATGGCCTTGTCAGAATTTTAAACGGATGGATTCCTCCAATGATTTAAAGAGATTTTGGATGAAATAGGCCAGTTCTAGAGTAATGGTTTATTGACTAAATTTTTTATGTTTGATGATTGCGTGGTGAGTTGCTCCTTAAATCCAGTTGAGCCAAATCTATGCATTTCTCTGAGTTTGGAAGTTAAGATTGAGCGGAGCTAATTGCTGGCCCAAATTGGTATAAGGATCACAAGCAACTAATATCCAATGATGATCCATTTGGTTATTTAGTAATGTCAGAGGATCCTAACTATTTTGAGTTTGAGGGGGTCGAGGTTATTTCTGGCACCTCATTTAGAATAATCAATTTTCTGCTTATGAAAGGCATTTTGTTAAATCGACTATAACAAGTCAATGTATGTGTTGGCATAAAGCTGAGATGTCCTGAGTTACCTGAGCAACCAAAGATGCTTCTGTAGGATTATTATTTAGTCAAATTCACATTTGATATTAATGAAAAAGTAATGTATATGGCTCACTGGCGACTCAAGGCCAAGGATGAGCCAAAACTAAAAAATTTAGACATCAGGAAGGATGTGGTGAGAGGGTTGACTCCTGGGAAGAGGTAGGGAGAGGAAGAATGAGAGAGTGGTTGGCTGGAAGAACCAGCGATGAGCTGATAGGTCAGCAGTGGTGCAGTAGACCTTTTGTAAATAGTATAAATACCTGGCGCTTCCCTTTCAAGAAAATCTCTCCCTTTTCCTAAACTAAATTTTTATTTAAATTTATAATTTATTTTGTTAGTTTGAATTTAGGCTGGAAGATCCCAAATGGCGCAGATGACACACCAAGGGGACATTCAGTGCTGCTGGCCCTGTCACTTAAGGAATAATGGCAAGGGCTGACCAGTCAAACTGGTTGGCCTGCCAACTAGCAAAACCCACAGTCAAATTGCAACAGTGGTGCTCACTACAGGTGTTTAAAAATTTACTATAAGTTGATTATTGGTCATCAACCCAGTAACCTTTTTACTTCACAGGTTCAATTTACTCGTGCACCTCGCGTTTTATAGAATATATTATCTGATAATAGTATGGAGACTATTATCTGTAGTTGAGTTCAAACTATTATTTGGCCCAACACTTCAACCAGTACTTCCGATTTAATACTTGATAAGTTGTAATTATAGGGATTCATTCCCTATATTACTGTCCACCTGATCTTTGTCAAGATCTCCTGATAACAGTCTCTTTTAACCCAACACACAGTCAGCAGCTATCCCTTATTGTGGTTCCCTTCATCTTTAGATCCCCTCTCAGATCTCTACTCTTCGCTCTGAGAGTCTTCCAATTATTGCCTTCTGCAATAATATCCTTGAGATGGAACTTCACACTGGATGCTGATAGTTTAACTATAACCAAATTAATAATATTACTAATAAAACTAATAATAATGTTTTATTGTCTGTTAATCTGTGTTTTTTCAATGTTTTTTATTAGAGTGAATCCTAGGGAATTATATAGTAGGGGATTCGGCCATCTAACCTCAGTTGACACCTCTTTGATGAAACGGCAGCTGTTGCCATTGAATCATCCTTCCTCATCTCAGCAGCAATGGTCTTCCCCATCCTGGTTAGGATTCCGTTATTGGACATCCTAGAGAACTAAATGAAAGAGTCAGAAAATATGTCCCTAACATTTTCCACTTGATTCAAGTAAGCTAATCATAATTGGCTAGCGATCTGCTTAGGTAATGGGACTTTTTACCCATTATGGCAAATCACTTCACCAACCAATCGATTCTCTAGATGCATGTGGTATCACTCACCTCGCAACTCACTATTCATTCCCAATCAGTTGGTGATGAAACCTGACTGATCCTAATCGTTACAACTGATAATTAATCACTATCAGATGCCCCTATTTCGTCAACCACTCCGCTTGATGAATACTAGGTATTTATTTAGATCAATCCCTGATGGATATGACCAGGCAGATATCCTAAACTCCCACAAACTTAGTTCCTCCAAATTTTGGGCCAACCTATTTCCAATTCACTTTGCCTTAGGGAATTTGACCCTAGTGACACCAGGTAATCTAGCAGGCTGGGAATATGGGCAAAAATCCCAACACATCCCCCCTCTTGCCTAGATTTCCAGCAAGAAAAGGACTGGGGCATGAGAACACTGCTTCAGACACCTGGTCAAATACTTCATTGGTTCAAGCAGAGTACACTTATTATTACTCAACACTGTTCAGGACGACCTTTCTCATACGACGTTCCTCCTCTTCCTCCTCACTACCGCCTACTCAGAGCGCGGTCCCATGACCATCTGTCATGCTGGGCTGATCAATATACTTATGACAATAATAGTCCTAGGATCTAGTTTTCCCCCCATCAGGGCATATGACCCGTTGTTATATTCAGAATTCTTGGTCCAGCGTCCTTGAATTTCTGATTCTCTCCTTGTCCTAGACAGGAGACTCTTGCCATCAATGTTCATTTCACGGCCTGATTAAGAATAATTATTTCTATCTGCCCTCGTTATTTTGCTTATAACCTTTTGGCTGTAAGTCATTCTTAATTCTTCCCTCAGAAAGCTTATCTCATTAATTTTGAGATTAATTTCCCCAAAATTGGAGCCTTATGGATTATAGAGTGCATAATGTCAGGTTCTATATAAGTATAACATCCCCCCTCTAGTCCTGCTCACATGTCAAATTCAGAATCCCGCTATCAGCAGCTCCTTAACAGTCTGTCAGATCCAGACATCCGTCTCTTCCAGAAGATGAGTCATGATGCTCGACAGAACCTCTTCTATAATCCTTCCAGGACTCATACACCTAGTCTGGCGCAAGCAGCTAGTCCTTCTGTCAAATTACTGGAAACAGTAACCAATCCCTATGAAACCAGGCTAGCCATTGTTTCAAACAACTCTTGGCTGACTCTTCCTTTGCAGTCAATTCCTGAGTTGGACTTTGAAATCCCCCTGGATTTGGTTCCTTTCACTGATGCTTCAAACATCATCATTGATGCTCCAGAGATCATGCCGGTCGCTCTGGATTATTCATTCTTGGCTGGGTCAGACTTGCTCCCTGAGTTCCTCTTCCAACTCAGTCAATTCTACAAACCCACTGTACTGGTTTCTGAGCTTTCAATTGTGAACATCATACACTTTGAGCTCCCCTATGCTGAACTCCAGGCCCAAGTCACTGAGGCTTTGACATTAACGCTGAATCCTTCTGATCTGGACAACCTTCTGGATTGGGATACTGCCGCTTATGCTCTTCACTTTGCTGGCCAAGTTCTTTGAAGTTGGTCGACGAAGCTTCCAGCCTCACCTGGTTTTCATCGGTCATTCAGCTTTAGCTTCTGTGAAGCCCATAGTTGTCATTTGCAGGATACAATCCACTCTCTGCACAACTACCTCTTCTCTGGAGCTTCTCATCGCTATCTTCCATTGATGGCATTAATTGGGGGCATGATTTGACAACCCCCCTCGAGTATTCCTTCTTTGGTGCCAGCTCACATGTCTGATGTCCTTGATGAAGCCCGTTGGCAGGCGCTCAAGACAAATATTCCAGCTCTGGTGCCTTATTGGGTTTACTTGGGGTTATTCGCCAATTGCCTCTTTCTCTATTTCTGTTTTCCTCCCCACTCCCAGGGTTTCATGATTGGCTTCTTCTGACATTTCAATTTCCCTCCCCTAGTCGCGTTTTCTCAGGGATCAGCGTCCGCTCAATAAGCGTGGTTTTATGTAGGTCTCGCCCTTGCAAGTGTCAGATTACATATTGATTTTGACGGGCTGTTTCTTCCTACCGCGATCCATCCTCCCTCCCCAAGAGGCGACATAGGCGGAATCATCCCTGTACTGAGGATGATCAATAAAAATAAAAATTCTAAAATATATTGGCTTTTTTATCTATGCATTTTAAAATCTTTTTTTCCAATATCTTTTATCGATTTTTTATCTTTATTCTCTTTTTTTCTTATGGGACTTGACCTTGTTTCATTTCAGAGGTCCTTCTTTTCCCCAAAACTGGGTCCTGGGTACTTGAACCTGCCTGTTTCCATGGTTCAGAGGTCCTTTTTTGGACTTAACCATCTAGATTGGTTCAGAGGTCCTTTTTTTGGACTTGACCTAATCATCAGGACTTGATCAACTTAATGGTTCATCAGTCCTTTGGGAACTCTTTTATTTTTTTTTGATTCAACACTCTAAATACTTAGTGTGGACTCGATTTACTAATCTTCCATCCAAGAGATTCTTGATGGTGTAAGAATTGGTTGCCATCTTGGCGATTACTTTAAATGGACCCAACCACAAAAATATCCAATTTGTTTCTTCATTCAAAACCATGCATATCTCAATAGGCGACTCTTTCCCCTATTCAATATTCTTCTAATGCCAGTCAGTTCTTATCATCCATCGATTTTGCTCATATCCTTTTCTTCAAGGTTGTATCAAATGCTTGCAATTACATATCAATCAGGATACTCATCAGTCAGTTCAAGTATTGTTTGGTACTCATCCCCAACGTAGGTTCTACTACCAATTATAATATTGGTGGCAATGCGGCCTTCCTCCCATATTGTAATTCAAATGGTGCTTCTCCATCGCTGTATGATGACTAATATTGTAGGTGAACATCACGGACTCAGGTACATTCCCCATGAAGAAGTTTCCTGCGACCAGCTTCCTCAGCGTCAGGGCCAGCGTCCCATTGACCTGTTCTACCAGTCCATTTGTCTCCAGCTGGTATGTTACTGACATGACTCCTCAGATTTCCATTATTTCATTTAGCCTTGAGATCACATGAGACGTGAAGTTAGTCCCATTTTCACTCAGTGGGACTTGTGGACATCCATGCCAGTATAATAATTGATCCAGGATAAATCTCGCAGCACTGGTAGCATTGACTCTGGTTAGGGCTTTCGTTTCAACCCATCTTATCAGATGGTCAATGGCTATTATGATGTACTTGACCCTCTCCTGTGCTCATCACCAGCGGTCCCATCACGTCAATGGACACCATGTGCCAGGAAAATCCTGATCAGACCAGTCAGTATCCAATTGTATTCTTGTGTGGTTTATACAGCTGACATTCCACGCAACAAGTCAGATGATTCGCGAAATCATAATTTAAATGATTCCCTTTAATAATACTGGCAAATATGATCAGTTGTTTTTCTCAGGCCTCCGTGCCTGACAGCCTTGTGAGCTGCTTAGTATATTTCTGCTCTTTCTGACAGTTTCAGGAATAATAGCCGCTTCTTGTTGATTGTATTATATACTTGTCCATCCACAGTCTCAGTGTTTTCCATCGCTTTTCAAAGTGCACCTTGGATTTCTCGAGGCTTGTCCTCAATTCTTCCTTTGACCATTCTCTAAAATAGCTCATCCACCTGCGGGTATACCAACTGGACCATTGGCAACTGCAATAAGCCATCCGCATTCTGGTAAAAAGCCCCTGCTCGGTGGAATATCTCATAATCATAAGCCTGAAGCTTAAGTGCCCATTGAGCCAGTCATCCTTTCAGTTCCCATACATTATGCAGCCAATGCACCGAAGAGTGGTCCATTACTACCTTAAAGTGCATTCCGTGGACATACACCTGAAACTGCTTACATACATAAATGACCACAAGGCATTCACACTCAGTCACGGTGTAATTCCTCTCAGCGGCTGAGAGTGTTCAGCTCACATATGCCACCAGATGCTTGTCTCCAAGTTCATCTACTTGGCTCAGTATGGCGCTGATTGCCGTCAACAAAGCATCAGTTTGAATGATAAACTCCTGATTGAAATTCAGATATTTCAATCTCAGCAATTGTATCAGATACCTGCATAACTCATCGAAGGGGTCCTGGGCCTCTTCATTCCATATGAATCCTTTTTTTGGATCCTTTAATAAATGAAACAAAGGCTCAGCTATTTGGGCGAAGTCCTGAATAAATCTTCTATAGTATCCGACCATCCCAAGGAATACTTGGATGTCTCAGATACTTCTTTGGCACAGCCATGCGCTCTATCGCTTCTATCTTCTGAGGTTGCAGCTGCAATCCATTTTCGTTAATCACAAATCCCAGGTATTCCAGCTCTTTCTTGAAGAAGTGGCACTTCCTTGGATTGATCTTATGGTTAGCCATGGACGGTCTCTTAAAAACTTCCTCCAAGTGGTGCAGGTGAACAGTAAACGTTCTACTGAACACATTGATATTGTCCAGATATATAAGGATGCACGACAACTTCAGGTCACTTAATATTGTGTCCGTGGCTCTCTGGAACGTCGCGGGCACATTGCAAAGACCCTGGGGCATCCTAATCGGCTGGTATAACCCCTGCGCGGTGATAATCGCACATTTTTCTTGGTCTTCTTCTGGCAAGTAGATCTGCCAGTATCCCAAGATTAGGTACATCGTAGAAATAAACTTTGCTTCTCCTAATTGATCCAGCACATTGTCAATCCTTGGTAAGGGATATGAATCATTATTTGTAATTTTGGTCAGCCTCCAGTAGTCAATCAACACCCAGTTTGATCCATCCTTCTTCTTCACGATCAGAATCAGACTAGCCCAGGGACTTGATGATGGAAATAGAAGCCCATGATTCACTAGTTTGCTGATCCCATCCTCCACTAACACTTCGGCAGCTTTTGATCTTCAGATTGGTCTCATTCTTATTGGTAGATTTTCCCCGGTGTCAACCTAGTGAATTACGTCTTATGCACATCCCAAATCATGGTCATCCTGAGTGAACACTTCCCAATATTTCTCAAATAATTTGAGCACCTCCTCCTTCTTCCCTTCCAGTAGATCTGCGAGCTGCACCCAATCAACCAATAGGTTGATGCTTTCAGCCACTCTGTCCAGTAATCCCATTTCCTTGAAAGACCCAAAATCATGAAATCACCTTAATTCTGCCATCAGGATTAAATGAATAAATGCGATGATTTGATTCCTCTTAACTTCATCAGTTTTTTGCTCAAATTTGCCAAGAGAAAACATATTTCTCCATGGCCTGGCATTATTATCATGGGAGCCACCCATAGCTCCACTCTGGACTTCTTCCAGGGGCTTCCAACTTCTCCATACAACAGCTCCAGAATCTCTAAAGTCAACCCTGTGTCAACTATCATCTGTGATCTGGCCGGTATGGTTATTTCCTTCTTAATCATTAAGGGAATTCCCCAGTTTTCTAGGATTTCCGCTGGCATCTTTCATCACTTCCTACCAACTAATCGGTATTGAATTGGTACAATGTCATCATTGTATATCAGATTAATGAAGTTGTTTCTCTGACAAACAGAACTTCACCATCCTTCTGGTATATAAATGGTAACTCTGACCCAGGATGGTCAACATACTATCCTCAAAGTTACATTTAACCCCATACTTCTGCAGAAACTCCGTTCTGATCAGGATATCATAGTTTTGGTTCACCAAAACTATCGCTGGCATGGATACTACCAACAACCCAAATCATAGTGTCAGTGCACTTTACGCTCCACAGGAAACGGTGGTGTTTGGCTCAGCATTTCTGTATTCTTTCTTGTGTTCCAAGTCTGAGGAGATCTTCATCATCTTCACCAGCTTGGTTGACAATACTAATGGGCGCTCCACTGTTGACTATCGCACTCAACCTCACTCGATTCACCTGAATATCTATATATGTACTCTCAGAGTATTGTAATATAGTATTTACTGAGTGAATAGCGGCATTAAAAGCTGAATCTAGGGTATGAATAATCTGCGCAATAATTCAGGAAACGATTCCTTTATTGCGCCAAGGGGGATTGACATATTGGCTTCATCTAATTGGACATCTGCTAACTCATCAGGATTTTCAGAAGTCCAAATCTTCTCCACCAGTTGTCAGGCGTACGGCGGGCAACTTCCTGAACTATCTCAGGGTCAATCTTCTACACCCCAGCTCTGGTCACGGCATTTATATCCATGTTGACCACTTGGTATAGCTGATCCTGCTCGTCATCTATGAACAGATCGCTAATGTCTATCCCTTCGTTCATGATATCAGGAGGAACAGGTTTCTCCGCCGCTCTAGACTGTTCCTTGTCTAGGCAATGGGACCCTTTCCCGAATCTTTGGCAGCTGCTGTCTCTTTAGCCTGGACCACGTTGATTTGATCCTTTGGCTTTTTCCAGTGCGTGGCGAAATGTCCTTTCCCGCCACACTGGAAGCAGACCTTCTCTTTCTTATTTCACCATCTGAACTCTTTGGGCTTATTTCTCGGCACAGTTCAGTTAAAAGCCTCTTTTGCTCCTTCGCTTCCCTTTGTGGGATTCAGATTTCAGACTGGATTAGACTTGAAGCTTCTATTTGGGGCATCAAACGTCGCTCCCAAAATCTTTAGGTTATCTATTATTTGCGAGGTAGTTGCACAGTGCATTCAAAAAGTTCTGGGACTAACTTTTTAAAGACACAACTTTACAAATAAATAAACTTTCTTTTATCATAATTTCAAACGTACAACCTTTCCCTCTCTATACATATATATATTGCTAAAACAATTGCTAAAAGGTATGCACATAGTTTCTATTTTGTATAACCATGTTTAAACCAGCTGTCACATTATTCTGAATTGTCTCTACTTTATCAAAAGGATGAACCTTCAGTGCCACCTTCAGATTATAATTATCCACCCTATTCATCAGATTTGGCTCTGTCTGACTTCTTTCTTATCTTTAAATTGAAGATGGCACTGAAGGTTCATCCTTTTGATAAAGTAGAGACAATTCAGAATAATGTGACAGCTGGTTTAAACATGGTTATACAAAATAGAAACTATGTGCATACCTTTTAACAATTGTTTTAGCAATATAAATATGTATAGAGAGGGAAAGGTTGTACGTTTGAAATTATGATAAAAGAAAGTTTATTTATTTGTAAAGTTGTGTCTTTAAAAGTTAGTCCCAGAACTTTTTGAATGCACTGTGTATCTTGGTCAAGAATACAGAAGACATCATTCAAAGCAAATCGTGATAGGGCCAAAGAGCCGCTTGCAAAGCGATTCTTGAATCAAAGTTGTCTAACACTTTTGCTCCAGCTAGGATCTGCGTCTCCTGGTAAAGTCAATCTGCTAGCTAGCAAGAGATTCATCTTTATGGAATTGAATTTCCATAAATTCTTGCTTGCATTTTGACATGCGGGTTGGACTCCAAAACTCCTTCATTATGTCCACTTTAGCATCAGCATACAACCAGCTGTCTTCCTCCAAGTGGGGTAACACTAGTTTCTGGCAGTCTGTGTCCAAACAGTTCATGACTGTCAACGCCTTTTGACAATCCCCATATCTGTTCATAGTCATGCTGAATAGTCAGAAAAATGCTGGGGCGTTATTCTGATGGAATGTTGGCAATTTTAGTGTTTCTCTAAATTCCTCTGAGTCTTTTTGGGCCGATTCTCTTGGGTATGGCTACTCGGTTAACTTGAGGAGTGACTTTGGGTGTCATCTCTGAAATAGCATTAAAAGCGGGCAGCATATTTCTTGGGGTTTCATCTTCCCAAGTATTGTACAAGGACTTCTTTCTTCAGAATCACTGGTTGTATCAGGCTCAAATACACATCAGTGGGCTTTCAAGTCCTCTACTTCTTTCATCAACTTCTCAATATCCGCCTAGCTTTCTCAAATGAACGCGATCCACTTCTCACTCCGTTTTCAGAAATAGGACCTCTCAAACCAGGTCTCCTTCTTTCTTTTCTAACAAGTTTACTTTGACGAGTAATTAGTTCCCAAAGTTGGCTACGTTTTCTACTCCTTCCTCCACCTTGGTGAATCGCTCTTCCAAGGCCACGAACTCCCAATGGTCTGCTGAGTTTAAGGCATTCTGATTCACTGTGGCTAACTCAGTCCACAACTTGCGCATTTCTTCTTTATACGACATTATTAATAGCTTCTTTACTCAACTACCCTGTAGTTAAAACCAACTTGTAAAAATTTACTCTAAGTTGATTATTAGTCATCAACCCAGTAACTTTATACTGCACAGGTTTGATCTCCTTGTGAACCTCGCGTTGTATAGAATGTATTATCTGATAATAGTATGGAGACTATTATCTGTAGTTGAGTTCAAACTATTATTTGGCCCAACACTTCAACCAGTACTTCCGATTTAATACTTGATAAGTTGTAATCATAGGAATTCATTCCCTATATTACTGTCCACCTGATCTTTGTCAAGATCTCCTGATGACAGTCTCTTTTGGCCCAACACACACTCAGCAGCTATCCCCTATTGTGGTTCCCTTCATCTCTAAATTCCCACTTGGATCTCTACTCTCATCTCTGAGAGTCTTCCAATTATTGCCTTCTGCAATAATATCCTTGAGATGGAACTTCACACTGGATGCTGATAGTTTAACTATAACCAAATTAATAATATTACTAAAAAACTAATAATAATGTTTTATTGTCTGTTAATCTGTGTTTTTTCAATGTTTTTTATTAGAGTGAATGCTAGGGAATTATATAGTAGGGAATTCAGCCATCTAACCCTCAGTTGACACCTCTTTGATGAAACGTCAGCTGTTGCCATTGAATCACCCTTCCTCATCTTAGCAGCAATGGTCTTCCCTATCCTGGATAGGACTCTGTCATTGGACATCCTCAAGACCTGAAATGGAAAGAGTCAGAAAACATGTCCCTAACATTTTCCTCTTGAACCAAGTGAACCAACCATAATTGGCTAGCAACCTGCTTAGGTAATGAGACTTTTTACCCATTACGGCAGATCACTTCACCAACCAATTGATTCACTAGATGCAGGTGGTATCACTCACCTCGCAACTCAATATTCATTCCCAATCAGTTGGTGATGAAACCTGACTGATCCCAATTAGTACACCTGATAGTTAATCACTATCAGATGCCCCTACGTCGTCAGCCACTCCACCCAATGAGATATTAGGTATACATCTGAATTGATCCTCAATGGATATGACCAGGCGAATATCACAAAATCCCCTGAACATAGTTCCTCCAAAATTTGGGCCAACCAATTTCTGATTCACTTCGCCTTAGGGAATTTTCCCCTAGTGACATCAGGTAATGTAGCATGCTGGGAATATGGGAAAAAAACCCACCAAGAGGGTTCTGCTGGTTGTTACTGAAGTAACTGACGTGTTGGTGAGAAGGTGATGGGGATGTGCCGCCTTGGTTTGGTTCCAGCGATTGTTGGTGGTGGGGGGGTCAAGCCCTGGATGCTTACCCCACACTCCAATGCTGGAATTAGGAGTATTACCATCTGGTTAAGTGGTGGAAAATGTCAAAATTTTGACCAGATGGATTCCTCCAATAATTTAACGTAAAAAGGGGAGTGGTATAGGCCAATCCTGGTGGATTGGCATATTGACTGAATTTTTTTTTGGTTTTATAATTGTGTGGTGAGTTGCTCACCAAATTGTGTTGAGACAAATCTATGCATTCTGCTCAGTTTGGAAGTTAGGATTGAGCGGAGCCAATTGCTGGTACAAATTAGTATAAGGATCACTGGCAACTAATAGTCAAGAATGATCCATTTTGGTTTATTTAAGTAACGTTAGCGGATCCCAAATATTTCAAGTTTGAGGCAGCTGAGGTTGTTTCTGGTGCCTCATATATAATAATCATTCTACCACCCAAGAAAGGCAATCTTAACAATCAACTACAATGAGTCAATACATGTGTTGGCGTGAAGCTGAGATGTCCCAAGTTACCTGAGCAACCAAAGATGTTTCTGGTGCCTTATTATTAAATCAAATTCACATTCAATATTTTTATATATAGTAATTTATATGGCTCACCGGCGACTTAAGGATAAGGATGAGCCAAACCTAATAAATTTGGACGTTGGAAAGAATACGGTGAGAGGGTCAACACCAGGGAAGAGAGTAGCACAGCAAAAGGCTGAGAGAGTGATCATTTGAAAGAACCAGCTATGAGCTGATAGGTCATCAGTGGTGGTGGTAGATTTCCTGTATATAGGATAAATAACTGGCGCTTCCCTTTCAATGAATATTTCCCTTTGCCTAATCTACATTTCTTTTAAGTTTATAATTTATTTTGAGGTTAAGGATTAGGCTGAGAGATCCCCTAATGGCGCAGGTGACATGCCAAGGGATCAGCCAGCGCTTCTGGCCTCATCGCCTAAGTCAAATTGGCAAGGGCTGAACAGTCTTCATACTGGTTGGCCTTCCAACTAGCAGAGCCCACAGTCAATTTTCTGGAAGGACTCCTCATTCTTGGTGCTCAAAATGGCAGCCAATACCTGTTCCTTTTAGACTTAGTATGAAATGTTCTAAGTTTCTACCCAGGAGCTAAAAGTGAAATTTGAAGTGAGGCAAATTTGCACACCTCAATCATGCGGCCCATGAGCATCCCCTTAGACCACCCAGTTTTCACCTCCATGGCGTGCACCCTTTTGAGGCTCTACACCATGCCAGCCATCAAAACCTTTGAGGAACTGGAGTTCCCCACTTCATAAAGCTTGGTTCTGGCCCCATATCCATTAGCAGCCACCTCTGACCAGGATATCAAAGCCTTCAGGACAAAGGGGTCAAAGCCCACTTTAAATTTGTTAATGCGTTTGTATCTCCGGATTGTTTTGTAATAATTCGCCTCTCTGGCCCTTTTGTTCAGGAACCATTGCAGCTCTTTACAGCCTATCAGTCAATTTATTACGTGATTGCTCTCATTCTTTGGTGCACCAGTGTAAGCCCACATAAGCTACAGGCCACTATCCAGGTTTCAGGCCAACCTAGAAAACTACAAGAATTATTGTATAAAGGTGTAAAGTACAGCCAAGCAGGATTTCCCCACCCTAGTCGTTGAGATCTGCTTTTGCAGCGTCCTGCCTCATAGGAGAGTAGTGTGACAGATAGTAAGCCTGACTTTTGCCCCTTTCCTGGCCAAATACCCCCTGAAGAATGGTGGAAGCGCCTGCAAGAACAGGTTAAATCACAATTACTAGCTTCCATCCCACTCTTCTTTCAGGCCAATACTGGACCCTTCTGTGATGCCTCTCTGAGTTCTGGTGTTGGCTACTCACCCATATTTCCACAGGCTTTCTCAATCACATGAAAAGGACCCAGCTTACCCTAACTAGCTCCCACTGTAGAGCAATCTTCACTTGGGATGTCCTTGTTTTTAAACTGAAATATCATTAAAAATAATTTACTATTATTCAATAAAGTATACCTTGTACCTAAATTTAGTAGTACTTTTGAAATCTGTGAGGAGAGTGATTTTAGCTCCTCAAGAAAAGACTGTTAATAAAAGAAGTGTACATGAACCCTTTATAATTCTCGCACCTTCATAGAATATAAAATAAACCCAAGATACCTCCACAAGGAGGTATACCACGAGGCCAGAAAAAGGTAGCATAGAACAGCCAAATTGATACATATAACAAAAGTCCTTTATTGTAAGGGAGAGACGACAAACAGAAAGATGAGTCAAACTAGCGCTATTTTTAGTAAAATCAGGAGATAGGCTTTAATTAATTTGATGGGTCTGGAAATTGATTTTAGTCAATAAAACGAGACTATCATGGATGTATTTCTATAGATTGCATTTGCTTGAACTAAAGACTTCAATACTAAGTGAACATCTCCATTTTTAGTAATATTATTTTTGTAAATGGACTCAGACACCATCCCAAAATTAAACGTAATGTACTGTCATTATTTAAACTATAACGGTCAATCTTAAACTTCCAAAGAAGTAACATCTTTGTCTGCATTGTGCGATTTCTGGGGATCAACCTGGGCCTGATTGGCCTTACCCAGCGTTGTACATAGTATACTTGAGGTCAGGGGGGCAACTAGACCCCTTTGGCCTTCCTTGCTTCCTCATTGTCCATGTGATCTACTCCAGAAATCATGTCATGAGATATGACTAAATACTCCCTAGAAGTCGATCAGCCTATACCAGGGATTATAAAAGCAGACTTTATTAAGCGGACAAAGGTCATAAGATCAAGTCATCCAGTGAGTTTTCAATTAAACTCCTACCTGTGTGGAATTAAGTGTTGTCGCACACTACAATTACCTCACCAAGAGGTGCTTTAAAATTATGTTTGAGTGATCTTCCTGGGGCTTGAGTTAACTCATTCTAGGGATCCCTTATGGTGGCCACCTTTGCTATGAGACACTCTATTGCAGGGGCTCCTTCTTAGAAGGGGTTGATGTGATGATTGAGTTGAACTAATAATTACATTTTGGCTAGGTATTTAAAAATAAAATCCAAGGACATGATGCTTTATAGATATTTTGGCTGACATTGGGATCATCAAGAATTTGTGCCCTTCTTATGCCATTATTTATCCTCATAAGAGATTAAATAATGATGTAGGAGAGGCTCTATGAAAAGTTGATCTTAAGGGTTAAACCCGCATTATTTCTGAAACATAAACATACTCTCTACCCATTTCTGGGTTTAGCACGACTTTTAAGCCACTTTTTATTTTGTCTTACATGGCTTTTCATAGTGCATCAACTTTTGTTACATTGACAAAAACTTGGTTTTTTGGTCAGTGTTTCTTCTAATTTATCTTTACACTCCTTGGTGCACTTTCAGTGCAAAAGTATAGGATTTTGTTCATATATGACATTTAATTCAATAGTACTAAAGATAAACTAAATTCATGGGTTTGAAACCCTGTTTACTTGTTTTATCTTTTTCTTAGACCTGACTTCTTAAAGACTTGATGTAAAAAATTAGTAGAAATAGATTATTTTAACAATTTTAAAAAATTAAATCCATATTGGACATTTTTTTGGCATCACAATTGGTGCTGAACCAAATTTAATATTGCAATCTTAGAAACTGAGATTCTTTAAATGTTACAAATTGTCAGTTAGAATACAAAGTAGCAACCATATTGATATACTATATTTTAAAATTAACCTATCATTGTGGAGCCCCAGTCCCTAATTGCTCTGGACTCCACTTATTTAATTAAATAATTAATATCCACAACTATATACTTAAATTACCTACAAATTAAGGGATGGTACCCCTGCGGTAGAATATGGACTCACTAATACTGCCTCCTGAGTTTGATCGTGGTATATTTTCTTTGGGTAGGGGTCAATCATGACTGTGTTGGCGTTGCTCATCAGTGCCCTGAACCAAGATAGCAAGTATCAATGTGAGCCATTGAGTTCCTGGCCTATCATACACTACATGTGGAGGTATTCCGGGCTTTATCCTCCTTACTCATTATCTTCAATTCTCTCAATTGGTGCAGTATTGTCCCCAAGTCAGCCCACCTTGAATAAAATTTAGAATTACCTATAATTGTTAGGTAATGGGTTAATATCATCAGTAAAGATGGTTTGCCAAGCAAAATTAGGATTAACCAATTGATAGTAAGTGGCCTTTCACTCTCTTTCACTTCTTTAATCACTAAATCCAATTTAAGATTTAATAAAAAAACTTAAGGCTCCACCGCCTTTTTGCCCACACTGCCCTAGCCTATGTTGCCTTGATTAACACCTACTGCCCTATATGGGGTAGTGGCGTGTTGTCTACTGCCATTTATCAGCTGTCACTGAAATATGCCCAGGATGGCCCAGCTAGCCACACAAACCCTTCTAGTCGCTAAATAACACCTCAGGACCAAGAACATCACCAACATGCTCATAGGCAATGCTTAGAAGCCTCCTGGTGCTCCTTTGGAGCAATCTGCATTTCCGCCTTCATGTTTATTATGGGAATCCCTTCCCTTACGTGAGCAAGATCATAATTGAGATGACCATATCAGCTTACAAAACTGTTAGATTCATAGATTTCCGCCCCTTCATGAGGTACTTTAATCTCAATTCTCTTGTGAAGCTCATTCCATGGCAGCAGTATGGCTGCCTTTAATATAGAAAAAAGACCTGTCCCTAATATCTGAACTCATTTACCAGATGAGGTCATACTTGTGGTCCAGTTTACTGGACTTCCCTTCCAACTCTCACCCAAAAGCTTCTACCACGAACTCATATAGGGCTTGTCTGCCTATGGCGTTGACACCACGCGCAGATCGTGGTCCCCAATGGCGCCAATCATCTCGCTAACTCAAGAAAATTGTAACTATCCACCCCTTCTTTCACAACACCCAAATTAAAATTCCCTCCCTGAGACGTGATTATATTCACCCTTATCATCCCTTTTGGGCACAAGTTGAAGATGACCATACCATATGTCCCTAATGCTTTAGACTTGACCATAAAATGGCACAAAAGCCTAGAAGTTTCCCCCATAAGCTGCTTCTGCCGCTCCTCCATCTGTCGCCAATTTCACCACAGTTTTTAAAAATTTTATTGAATTGATATCTAATTCTTTTCCCCACCCTCATCTAATGAGGGCACTGCTCCCACCGCTCTGCCCAGCCAAGGTTTGCCTTCCAGAACTATTCCAGCGCAGATTATGGCTCAAAACCAGCAGATTTGCCATGGTTAACTGTGCGCGTCCAATCAGCATCTGCTACCTGGCCAACTCCTGTCAATGGCCCAGCGCTGGCAAAAAAATATTTTGATGCTCATAAATTTGATTTAAAGATCAAGAAGGCGCCTATGTACTCAAATTAAACTTTGACTGGTCAGTATTTCAAACAACATCCAAATTAAATCCCCGCCGCCATTTCTATCCTTGCAATAAACACCCAATTTATAAAAGTATTCATCAAAAGTCTTTTAACGCAGCCGCTGCCCCCACCAACTCTCTCTTCCGCCAAGCCCTCCAAGAGGCAAATGAGCCACTTTGCAAGGGTATTTTCATTCATAATTTACCTCATAAAATACCCAAAGGCTAAATTTGATAAAAGAACTTGTATTTGCAGCATACCATGCATGCGTTGATGTGGCAAGATCATCACTGTTTGGCCTGCCTATCTCAAAATTGTAAATACATTAAGTCATTCTCTTGCTTTCCCAAACTCATTACTTTTATCTGAGCACCAATTAGCCTAATATGTTGAAGCAATGTACACCATTAGCCTCATTGACAAGGAGAACCCTCACCCCTTTCTCCTTCTGCCCTAAAAAACTGACACTTTAAACAATTTTTGACTACCTTTTCTGCCACTGAAGGAACTGGCAACGGAAAAAATCCATCTAACTCCCTTTAGCCTTCTAATATAGATGCTTTGGCTAACGCTGTGGCACTTTTTAAGAATTTTGTATCTTATCATTACTTTTTTTGGAACATAGAAATTATAGAAGTGTGGAAGACCCCATTCTGTGATTTGGTCGCTACTAATAAAAAAATAAAAAGTGGCCTTTCAGTCGTAACACTTGGAATAACCTACAATTCAAAAGTTGCTTTGCAAAACAAATTAATATTGAAAGAGAGTTTCACTATCAAACAGCGATATAGGTTTTTTATAAAGTAAGACTTTCCACTCGCTTTTAGGATTTAATCCCAGGCGCCTCTCATCTCACTCACTACTGGCCCACTTAGCTGAGGTTTGGTAGCCAAGACGTCTATCCTTTGGGGCTTCCTGAGTTGCTTACATTATTAAAAATAGCATATGAATCAAAGGGTTTCTTTATGTGATCCTCACTGATAAAAATTAATTTTTTAAATTTTTTGGTTATAACAAATTGAAAGATCTAAGCAATTAGGTAAGTTTTTTGGGGGCATTATGGCGGAAAAAACGAGTAAATTATAATAGAAAACTGGGATATAGGAGATTCCATCCATGAACTATAAAGCAAACCTTGTGTCAATTACAAAAATAATCATGATGTTGGAGCCTAATCCATCCTAGCATCATTGGCTGACCAAGAATTAAACTAGATTAAAATTTAACTTGAATTATATAATATTTATATAGTATTTTAAATGGGATAGTGGATTGAAATTATTGCTGTGATGCAAATCCCTTAGAACTCAGTGTTAAATTTTTTATATAATCAAAATGAATAATGTTGATGTCAAATCCCGCCTCTCTACCAATACTTTGATCACTAATACTAAGTTTCTAGAGGAACACCCCCAAAAGAAAGGACAAAGGGGAGAAAGATCAGGAATACCCTAATCCAAAGCGTTAAAGACCATCTGGAGATTTAAAAGACTACAATGGCACAAAGTAGATTGTGCATCCTCATACACTTCCTGAAGCTTGAGGAGATCTTGATTGTCAGTCCAAAAGGGAACATCTAGACGTGATAACCCCCAATCCCCTATAATTATCCAAAGCTTCAAATAAATCATATATGTCATTTTTTGCTCATTAAATTTAAACTAAGCTATCTATTTTTAGGACTTTTACTGAGGCTATCCAGCAAGCATTGTCCATCCCAATAGTTCTGGCCTCTTTTTGTATTTTTATCAAAAGTAACCACGTCCATCTCCAAAAACTCTATATCCTGTTCTTTTGCTCAGCCCTGCCTATCCACAGTTTCAACAGAAAACTGGTTCTCCTTTCTAGGTCTTCCAAGTTGCATTAAAGAGTGATGATATACATTAAAATGGACTTTATTCCGTATTAAGAAATTCCCTAGATAAAGGGGGAGAAGCATTGACTGCTGGATCAGCAATGCTCGTTTTTGAAATGGCGTCCATGTCTCAGCTACACTTGAGTTAATAGATTAGTACAGAGGTGAAGTGCCCTTTAGGAACTAATGCAAATATTAAATAAAGATTATATAATTTTAGACCAAAACGTACAACAACTGCTTGGTGGTAGCTTGTACCTCTAGACGTTCTAGTTTTGGTCAGAGCAACAGCCATTTCCACTATTTTAAGCATCTATACGCTTTTAGTCTAAATGCCACCAAAATGGGAACAATAATGGATCATTACCTTCAAAACTCTGTACACCCTGCTATCTATCACATTAGCAGATTTTGTGGGTAAACCTTTAAAAAGTATTGTGACAATAGAGCATAATTTAGATCCTTTATTCATCCACCTACAATTTTTTTCTGGTATGCATCATCCTTTATGCAAGAAAACTGAAATGTTTGTTAAAATTGGCTTTCAAGTAGCGAAGTCTATTGCCAAATAGACTTACTGGACGAAGGAGACATCCTTTTATCAAAAATCAACTTGCAACCCAAAATTAACGCCGCTGTATTTAAAGCTTATCTTCAGGTCAATTAGACTATTAAACTTAGATTGTATATTTTACCTTAAGGAATAATGGGACAATGTTTAGAGCAATTGAAGAGGTTTTATAACAAGCACACCCAAGGGATTAAAATCCTGCTGGATACCCTTTAGTACTAAAAAAAGTCCTGCTGGACCAAAGGGCCACCGCTATGAAGGGCACATTGGGCTTTATGGACCTCAATGAGATTTTGGTCCTCCTGGGCTCCTAGGATCAATGGGGCCATTGGTGCCACCAGTGATATTGGCCCTCCTTTACCACCTGTATTAACATGCCCTCCTAGCCTTCAAGGGAATCTTAGTCCCCCTGGACCCCTAAGCCCTCCTGTTCATATGAAACCTGTTGTAAATGAACCAGATGAAGCCTCCTAATTTTGATTGAGTGATATACAGGACATAATGCTAGACTAAGTACCAGGTCGTGGCTGTAGCTCAAGGCTGAGGTGTAGAGCTTAAGATCTGAACTTTTGTCCTAAATATACCCTTGAAGTTTTGGGACCATCTAGCACTAAAAAATATACCCTTGAAGCCTTAGCAGATGGGCTCATAAGAGTTAATAATTTCTCTTGCCTATATAGTGGTTAAATAAATTATATTAATAATTTATTATTCAAATTTGTCAGTCAAAAAAGATCAATAAAGTAAAAAACTCATCACTAAAGCGGTTATAGAATCACAAAAGTTGATATTACAAGAGCTTAAATAGCAACTTAAACAGAAGTCCACCTCTAATGTGGTGATAAGTCGGTGGATGGAGATACAGAATGATGTATAAAAACTAAGGGATCGCCTTGACAAGATGCAAACTACTGAATATAATGATAAACATTCCTTAATTTCAGCATCTACTGCAGCATTCATGAATAACGTTTTACTCAATACTGTATTTAATATTTTTAAATCCTCATTGAGGAAAAAGTACATTCTCAGTTTATGTTTCCTCCTTCCATATATATGAAAGCGTATGCAAGAGGGTACTGTTTAGACAGAAAAATAAACATCTTCTTTTATGTTAAGTAGTATTGATTCAGAAATCATGGTTCCTCGCCTAATAAACAGCCAAACTTAGAGCCAAGAAGATTTTTATAAAAGAAATTAAGAAGCAATCAAACCTCTTCTCTCAGAAACAAGCATTCATAAGTATTTTCATCAAACATGGAAAATGTCAACCAATATCGATAAGCAATTTCACGAGAGTCCCAGACCTTTGTGGCTTGTGATCACAATTTCCTGATGACGCTATCAAAGCTGCCATATAAGCCTTGGCATCTCGCCTGGCTTACAGTCATTTATCAATGTCATCAAGAGAAGTTTTATGAGCATCATGGACATCAAAGGGGCTTAGGTTGAGATCCGTGTCAGTCTGGACCATAATGCATGTCAGTATTCCGTTTAATCTCAAACATTTAGCTAATACCATTATCAGGGATCTTTCCCAAACTAAAAGAACAATTGTTTTAATGATGGGATCTGATATAATATAAAGGTTTGGACACTAAAGTCGCATATCTTCCTAAACTACAGAATTGAATCCTCCTAATGTCAGAGTCCAAAACCAAATTAGACAATTGAGTGTATGATTTTAAAATAGTAAACTAATGCTGCAGAAGCATTAAAAAGCAATCAGTGTAGACTTTGGCTAAGAGGTTCTTGGCAATTATCCTAAATTTTTAATCCTTGATTCCTATAGATATTAGAACCACCAAAGACTTGGTTGCTTTTTCTGTTTGCCAAACTTTATTTCAGTTATAGAAATTATATAGCAAAACTATAGTATAATTGTTGCGGCTTCTATTTCTCGTAACAATCACTTTAGTTACTATGATTTGATTAGAACAGTAAATTTGGACAATCACACGCAGGAAAGATGGGCGACTTTAATAACAAAAATAATACAACTGGGCGAGTGTCGCGGCTAGCGGTGCGCTTAATGGTGCAACTAAGGGCAAGAAACGCCCTGGAGGGGGACCAGGAACCCAATCTGCAAAGAAATCGCAAACTCAGACACCATCTGGGTTTATGGTATTTACTGTAAAGCACGCGCAATACATGTACATTGAATTCAACCAACCTTTGTCAAAGGTGAATCATGGGAACAGACTCTTCCTTGGGGATGAGTCACCAACCCTGTGGGAGAAAACATGTGAGGCACAGCCCTCACTTTTCCCTCACGCGGTGTACGTAGCCACCAACAACATGGGACGCAGCTGGATCAATATTGGTTTTGAAACAGCTGATGAAGCTGATGCCGCAGCAAAAATCTGCGTGAAAATTGCCCTCCCTGAGGACAAAAAAATTGTGCGCACTGCGCGCACCAGATGGAACAAAGCATAAACTTTGTTCATCTCTTTTGACTCGCTCTCCACCAACCTTCCTCATAAGGTAATTGGGGAGGAGCTCCGCAAAGGTCTTGTGGCCTACGGAGAAATCCAACAACTTGAATTACAGTGATTTCACTTAATGACTGACCTATGCACTGGTAAAGCTATCGCTGTAATCAACCCCTTCCCAGAAGTGGAAGAGGATTTATCCAGAATTCTCCGTGCAGCAGAATTTCACTTTGCAGATGGGGGACAGTCAGCTGCATTCCAAGTTACACCGGAACGCGCACCACCCATTTGTAACCACTGTGGCTCAATGGGCCACAAGGAACATGCATGCCCTGTAAAAGAGGGCTTAATGGAAAATGATTTTTGTGAAGAAGCTATGGACAAAGATAATGAAAACTTCACCAAAATGACTGATGGCCACCGCCCATTCCGCTGGGGTAAAGATGGACTATACTCCATTGTGGACCCAGTTACAAGTAAACGGCGTAAAGCAGCACAAAAAGCCCGCAAGAGAGCAGCGGCTGAAGCGGCGGCACACGCGGAATCCACCATTAACCATGGACAAATTCAGGAGGATATTTCAGATATTCACCAAACTAACCAATCAGAACAATATGCCCAGGTCGAAAATTTTACAGTAACCAGACTGAACCACAAAGCGTCATCAGTCATGCACATACTGAGTAACAATGTAACCACAATTTGGGTGAAAATGCGGTGCACAATGCAACAAAGTTGAACCTCAAAAATATAAAATCCAATCAACAACCCGCATCAGATCAACATGAGACCTGTGCAGGAAAAGTTGATGCATATGCAAAAAACCGCAATTCCCTTGAATCATTGGGTCAGATCAAGGGAACCAACAATGGCAGTAAAAGAGTTGGAGTACAGATGCGGAGCATGGCCAAAATGAGCCGCGGTGGGATAGGACCAGAGGGTCCTCCCAACCGCTCCTGAGGCGCCATGGGCACCTCAGTGTCAATAGGGACGTTAAATATCACGGGAGCCAGGGCTCATACGTCCCAAGCCAAAAATTTGGCATTCCTGCAAAAACCTCTTGTAGACATCTTGGCCATCCAAGAAACCCACTGCCTACAAGGTGAAGAAGAATTCTGGTCAACCAGGGTCGCACCATCACAATCAGTATAGACATCTCACTGTGGGGTGATAGTCCAAAACAACAAAAATTAAAATTACAAACTCATCATCACACTTGCACGGCCAAGTCCTGGTAGCAACAATCACATGCCAAGATGAAATAATTTCATTAACATGTATCTATGCACCGTGCACTGCAACCAAGAGAAAACAATTTTTTGAAAACATTTCTACTCTCACCCTCCCACCAGATATCATTATGTTAGGTGATTTCAACTGCTGGGATAACCCCAATACAGATTGATGGCCTAATCCCAGGGGATACCCACCTGGACACATTGAATATCGCACAATGTAGGCATCTCTTGGCTTACAGGATGCTCTTCCTCCCAATTCACCAATCCTTCCCCATATGACAAGACCCAACATACGTGAGGGACTGCTCATATCAATGAGTCATATTGAACACATCCTCATCCCACAATCCCACTACTCAAGAATCTCTAAATTTACAACAAAAAAGATCAATTTTTCTGATCACCGATTAGTTATGGTGCAGTTAGCACCAACGTAATCCCACACACAGGTGTCGCCTTGGAGATAGCTTCACCCAGAAAATATAAAATTGCCTGAGATATCTGACTGGGTTGAAAACAAGGCTACAAACCCAGAATTCACAGCCCCATTCACTTTGGATTCCATCTGAACATGGGAAAATTTCAAAAAAGATTTAATAAACAAAACCTGACATATTGCATCATGCAAGTACACCGCGGACACAGCCACAATCAAGCGTACCTTGGTAGAACTAGACCACCTGGATATAAATACTCTGAATTCTGGCTATAGCCCTAATTGGGGACGCAAATGGGCAGAATTTCAGCCCAACTTAACAATCTCATCTTTGAACACCAACACAGAATCAAAGTATTGAACAAAGGTGAGTTCATAAAGGAAGGCGAAACCTGTTTGACATACTTTTTCCCGCCAATTCCACTCCCGCGGAAACCAGCCCACGTGCACACAAGTCCGCAAGACCAACGGCACTGTGGCAACTGACCCTGAGGAGTTCAAGGCGGAAGTACACCCGCTATTACACTGAATTATATCGCGATATGCCAACAGATCCACAAAAAATTAAAGAATTTATTCAAACTGCCAAGATACAAAGTACACCACCAAATTACAATATACTATCCCTTATCACATGGGAGGAGCTTTTAGAAAAAATTCGCGGGGCACAACGTAGGAAATGCCCAGGGCCTGATGGGATACCCTACGAATTTTACAAAAATATCTTCAACAAATCACCCCCCTCCTATTGGCGTCAATGAACCATAGTTTGTTGGAAACACGCCTATTACCAGGAGGCCATGAATCCTACGTTATAACCTTGTATAAAAAGGGTGACAAGTTGGACCTGGCCAACTGGCGCCCAATTGCACTCTCCAACACTGACACAAAAACTCTAACAAAGATTCTAGCAGCTAGATTAGGCGCAATTGCATCTGACATCCTATCACCCAACCAGTTTGGGTTTATACCAGGGCGTTCAATATGGAACAACATTCACCCTATTGCAAATATTTGCCAATCCAAAGCAACTGGTGCCCTGGTCTTCTTGGATCAGGAAAAGGCGTATGACAGTGTTAGCTGGCCATACCTAAAAGAATGTCTACATGCCTTCAAACTCCCACCAAGATTCATAAAATGTGCGATGTTCCTAACAGAATCTGCAACCATGGCTGTATGTGGCCCTGGATTCCTAACAAACAAGATTAAACCACACAGAGGGCTCAAACAAGGGGATCCCCTCAGCCCACTGCTATACAATTTCAGCTTTGACCCGCTCCTCCGAGTAACTGACTCACGTCTCATGGGGATAACCGCACAAGGACAACCAACAGTCAAGATACTGGCCTTTGCAGATGACTGCGTAGCAGGTATAGCAAACAATGAAGATGCCCGACAGCTGGAACACACTCTAGAGGAATACTCTAAGGTGAGCAATGCATCGCCCAACAAAAGGAAGACGGAAATCATTCTCTTAGGCAAATAAACAAACAATTGGGCCACAACATCAGAACCTCACACCAACACTCGAAGAAAAAACCCAATTATATTACCCTTTGCAACACCTCCCACCACCACTCCTGTCCGACACCTTGCAATCTGGCTAGAATCAGGGGGATATGCTAATGAGACAATGGAAAGTAACCTGTTACAACGGGTATCCAAACGCGTCGCCTCCCTCAAGGGAAGAACCCCAGGACTAACAGGACGAGTTACAGTTGCTAACTCGCTCATCCTCCCAATACTGTGGTACCAGGCCCATGCGATAGCCTTCTCAACTACCTTTATAACCTCATTTAGCGCGCTTATCCAGGGCTGGCTATGGCCTGGCTCTCACCCTCCTATACGGATGGAAACACTATTTGGCCCACGCTCAAGAGGAGGCATGGGACTAATAGATTTTGAGAGCCATGCCAATCACATCCTAGGTACCTGGATAAAGGAAATCACTTGCTCCAGACCTCCCGCAACAACATTGGTCCAGAGCAGCAAGGACTAACTTTGCACAGGCGCTCAAATTAACCAACCCACATAGTCCACCCAGACTACTTTCATACCTTGCCAAGCACCCTACTGCAATGGGTCCGCATGGAACCTCCCCTCATTTTAAACATATCCTCCAAACTAACCGCCATATGGGATGGACCATAGAGAACATGGGTACTATACAGGGAAGGGCACGACCCAGCCCCCAATTCAAATTAAGAAACCCAGAAAACCACCCCCAGAGGGATATGCTCGCAACAACCTCAAGCATAGCTAGGAAAGAATACTTAGATATGCTGGACATTCCCTATGATTTAACCACACAGAAAGCAATGTGGAAAATGACACACCACCCACTCCTACAACCAAGGATAAGAGCAAATTCCTGGCGCTGTTTGAGAAGGACCTATAGGACGGCGGACCGCTCCAACTCCTCCACAAAACATGTGCAGTATGTGGAGGGGAGGGATCCCTACATCGCCGCCTAGAAACATGCCCCCCAACCAAAGCTATATGGCAGGAAGTCGCACGCCTGCTCAAGATTCAAAACGAACAGGAATTCTCAATATCAAATAGTATATTCATGCTCCAGATCGAGTCACCAATTCCATCTACCCTCCGCTCCCTAATAATACCCATTGCAATGTGGACAATACACACAATTGCATTAGATGCGTTCAAGGGCACGGTCCCAACCATTGATGGGATTATTAACAGATTCCATGTCCACTTACTAGAGCACTTCCAAGCCTGGCTCTATGGATATATGAGACCAAGACAAAAGCGCTCATAGAATCATGGTTCCCACTCTGGTTCCTCCACACAGACCCTTTCCTTCACACCTGCTCCATAGCAGGGGAAACCCCCTTGGAGTAGTGCACCAACCCCATACCTGGCAGTCCCGCTGGCAACAGGGGTAACTTGAGTACCCTGGTGGTGCCCAATTTTTATATTTTATTAGTTATTCTCTTAGTTTCACAAATAATTGGTAATGTCTGTCCCCTGGTCAGCTTACCTCGGTTAAATAAAAATAGTATAATTGTCAATTTAGGATCTTTCTCTAATATGTATATCTAAAATTTAAGTAAAAAATCTCTATGACTGGGTCTTTGGAAGACTTAAGCAAATTCAGTGATGGTATGATCGAAATTTTATATCCTGAAAAATATGGTATCCTTGCCAGGTACTTCTCAAGACCCCAGCAAGTCTTGACAACCATGGAGGTGGACTACGCCACATGGTTTATTAACCTAGAAAGATCCATGAAAGGGTTGGAACGCCAAATCCTTGCCACTAAGCAGTGACAACTTGAACTATGAGGTATAACCTTTATAATAAAAAGCAGAGTTAGGCAGTTGACTTTAAACTTATACCTCGAATATGGATTTTAATCTGCTGATGAGTGGGTTGACTTTGGTAGCAACGATTTTTATGAATTGCATCAACAAATAGATGCCATCTCACCAAATAAATACTTTTCACTATTAATGACTCCCAGGATCAAGGTGCACCCCCTGCATACCTTTCATCTTGGAGTCTTGGTACTTTTTACCATCACCAGCTAGGTGGATGAACAACCAATCAAGCTTCAATTATTCAAACTCTATAAAGTAACTTATAAAAGAGGGGAAATGAAAACTCAATTTTTGAATTTTCTCTGGGCACTATGTTATACTGAGTACATAGCTGATACCTACGACCTTTTACCCCCCCTATGCCAAGATATAGAAGGAGACTTTGTTAGGATTCCTGTCCAATATAAACATTTGGCTCATACCAGTATTGGTGACTACCCCTAAAAAATTAAAGTTCCGCTAATGATGGGATTCAACCCTAATTTAAAGGAAAGCCAATAAATTTGTTGTGGATCATTTCTATACTACATAAGTGAAGACTTTTAATGTTAGAGTCTAAACCAAATATAGACTTTTAAAGCTACAATTTCAATTTAGTAAACTAATGCTTTAGAAACCTCAAAAGAGCGAATCAGTATATCACTTGCTCAGACGATTGGTGATAATCCCTAAATTTAATACTTAATTCCTCTAGGTAATGGAACTTTCGATAACTGGGTTTCCTTTCTGTTTGCCAAATTTTATTAAGATATAGCTAATATATAGCATACAATAGGATATTAATTAATTAAGGAGTTTACCCCTTAGTTTTATAAATAAAAGATTTGAATAAATAAATCCCTATGCCTGGTTCTTTGGCAGATCTAAACCAATTCAAAGATGGTTGGATTAGATCCACTTAATAATAAGGCCTCTAAGCCCAGTTACCACCTAACTGATGACTCCAGGTCAATACTTTTAAAAAGGGAAGGAGCTAGTAAAGATCTACATTGCACTTACTATGAGAGACGTTGGCATATCATTAAAGAATGCTACAATAGAATTGCTGATTAGTAGGAAAAAGCCACGTCAACATGAAGGAAGAGGCTCTTTATAAAAACAATCACCTTATGCTTCAACCTTCTACTTCTTGGGCTATCGATTTTGATATCCCCTATACCAACAAAATTACTAACATGTCTATTGCAAAAAAGACTGTGATTTCGATACCTTGTTCTCTCTGCGCCCTTTAATTTTTCCTTTACAACAGCAATTTGTGGACTTAGCCAACAAAGTGAAAATTTGGGTTTAAGCTTTAAGTATAAGTTATAGTTGACAAAGGCTTTCCATTAAGCGTTATATTCTCCAAGCTGATCAGTATTCAAAGTTGCACCAGACCTCTAAAATAATGTTTTATGGAACAGCTGAACCACATTGCACAATACCCTTAACGCTTATTTGGACTTACCACTTAAAATTGGTAAACTTCCTAAAAGGCCCTTATTGTTGCTAATAAAAACCAAAGATGCGATTTTCACTAGGAACTTATCTTTTGTGTGAGCATTCTGCAAAGTATCAGTCTATCTGAATCCTGTCTGTCTATCCTTGGGTTCTGGATGTCGCTTAACTTCTAAACCCTTGTTTCCAATAAAGACAATTCCATAAAACGAAAGATTTTAAAGAAAATGACCGAGCTTTGTATCAGGTAAAGTATCAAGTCATAGAAATGTGTGTGAAAATGCCTCCCCTGTCTGCCAAAGCTCAAAAAGGAATGCTTTATATCCACATCTCAGGTTATATTAGCTCAGGAACAATTTTTATTATAGACGTTGAATAAATGTACACATCCTGCCAAATCATATATGAAATTTGTGGAGTATAAAATTTGTCCGTCAAGGAGATATTGCCCTGCCAAGGATCTTGGTCCCTGCCTACTAATTGACCACCTCACTTTTGTAAAATAAATCTGACCTCAACTACATGCGTCATAGGAAAAAGGATCCTCTAGCTTATCTTTGTCTTGCCCATGACAAAGTATATAATGTGCACAAATTTGGTACCCTTTTTTTGGACTTGAAGATCTTCCAACCATATTTACAATCAAACAAAATATTGGTTCAGACCTCATTGATTCTCAGTAACAGGTCATTGAGAAACTTTTAGCCAATTACCAATATTCTTTCCTCAGGACCTTACACCTTTGGAAAAATTAACAGACTAGCTTATTAAATAGATGTTAGAAAAGATTTAATCATTTGGACCATGCCTTACTTGAAACTAAGGTGGAAGAAGCTCAAGTAGAAGTTAAGATGAAACAACTTTTAGAGGCTTGCCTGTTGAAAGCTTCAAAGAGTTCTTAGGCCTCGCCCATGATCTTGGTGAAAAGGAAATATGAGACCCATTGTGCAACGAAGAATCATCGTAAATTGAACTCAGTTTACATGAAAAGATAAACCCCTTAACTAGGATCGACATATCCTTTGGATGTTAGCCAGTTTGCAGATAATCTCAGCAATAGACTTAGCCAGCAGGTACTATCAGATAGACCTCTCCCTGGAAGACTGAGCTAAATGTACTACCTTAGTTAATTAAGGATTGTTTGAGTCTACATAAATGCCGCAGGGTAGTGCAACGCCCCTGCTACTTTCCAGAGAGACATGGATGACATTCTTGGGGTCTGAAATTGTCCTGCGTCATGGTAATTATACAAAATTAACGTATTCTCTCATACCTTTTGGCTCCTATCTCAACCATCTGCAGAAAGACTTTGAGCATTTAAGAACATCCTCTTTAAAATTAAAGCCTTCCAAGTGCACATTTTTTCAATGAGAGCTAGAGTTATTAAGCCAAAAATTAATGAAGGGAGGAATACAACCATTCCCAGAAAAGGTCACTGCCATTTATATTATGTCACCACCAAAGAGTCTGAGAAACATATAGGTATGCTTGGGTATGGTAAGGTACTTCCAAAAATTTATCACTATTTTGATAATCTTGTGGAGCCGTGGTTATTTAATACAGAGAATGTGTCCTGCCACTGAGAATTATTGCAATAGCAATCCTTTGATGCGCTAAAATTAGAAGTATAAAAATACCTGTACTGATGCACACCAGATATACTAAACATTTATTGCTCTTCACTTATGATAGTGATGTTGCAACTGGGGACATTTTGGCACAACATGAAAATAGCTAATTGGAATACCCTCTAACGCACTCTAGTAATACTCTGTCTATGTCCAAAAAAATATAGCATACCTGAGCATATTTTGCCATAAACCTTAAAAATAAGCTTTTCAGTCCTTTACTTTATAGAACATACTTTGCAGTTTAACTCACTACATTAATCCGCTGGATGCAACTGATGAATAAACATGAAAGATATCTGGCCTGGTGGGCCCTAAATTGTGACAAACGGGGTCTTTCCACATTGCCACAAAGCAGTTGGGCAAGAGGGCCCATGTGAGGGCCCAAAGGCAAGAGAGGGCCGCAGTGGTTAGGTCCTTGTTCATTGGCTTGATGAGCGATTGAGTTATTCCTGAACATTGTGAGGATAATGCTCACACTAAGGAGGACAGTTTGTCTCCCAGAGAGAGCATAAAAAGAGGCGACAGCTCTGTCAAAATCTGAATAATGGTCCATTTTCTTCACTCAAAATCCCTGGTTTTCCTTCAAAATCTCAATAAATGATTTCAAAATTTCAGAATTTTATTTTCAATTTTTGAGGTTTTTATTTGATACGTTAGAAGATGAAGTTGTCCTAAATACTTTCGCTCAGTTGTTTTTATATTATAAAATGGGGGATATGGGAAATTGGTTCCCGCAGAGTCTGTGGGCGTGGGCTATTCATGGGCCAATTTTGAGAATCTTGGCCTCCGATATTCCCATCAAGGCCAGTTCTAGACCATTCGTTGGGTACCCATGGCGTTACAAAAACTTTTCCGCATATATTTTTGTTTGTCAAAGATGAATCAGAGCTCAGCATTCTCATGTCATCCTTATCACAAAATTTTCCATATTTGGGATAATTCAGTCTGGCAGCCCCTGATTTGCTGGGCTGCCCTTCACCATGGCTCTCATTAGTCTCATCAAGAGGTGGAATTGCTTGGCAGCTCCTGATTTACTGAGCTGCCCAATGCCATGATTCTCAACATTTCCATTTTTAGTATTATTCAGCTTGGCAGCCCCTGATTCACTGGGCTGCCCTTTGCCATTGCCATTATCCTCATTTTGTTCTTCAGCCTTCAGGTTGGCGGCCTTTGATTGGCCCAGTCACCATTTACATCAACCTTTGCCGCCTTTGCTCTGAGGTTTCATCTATTTATTGGTATCTGATTTGTCAGAATGCCATTTTTAAGGGCCATTGCCCTCGAACCCTACGCTTTTATTAATATTATTATATAGGTTACTAATAGCCTTGATCCCCGCCTTAAGGTGGGTTGGGGCTATGTGGCGGTCAGGAAGCGCCTTGACCATCACATCACCCCCTCAGAGGAGAGCCCCTGCGCCCCCAGTATTCCTCCACCTTCCAGGGACAGTTGGCACAATCAGTGGCTGTTTGCCAAGAGGATTCTTCTATCAGGTAGCTGACCCATTTTACCAAGTACCATCGCTTTTTGTGAGCGATCTTGGTGTCCAGAATCTCCTCCACCTTGTACTCCGCCTCCCCTGGGTTGTCCAACTGGACTGGCTCCAGCTTTGCTGGTATGGGTTCTTCATACTTCTTGAGCTTCAAAACGTGCAAGACTGGATGTGCACGCAATCCTTCTGGGATTTCTAATTCATACGCCACCTCATTCACCAGTTGAAAGACCTTGTAGGGTCCTAGGTTGACGGGTCCAAACTTCCTACACTGTCCAGGGGTGTGAAGTGTTTGGCATTTATCAATGCATAATCTACATCTTTGAGGGGCGGAGCCTCAGAGCAATGCGCATCCTCCTTCCTTTTTGGGCCTCCACCGCCTTCTCCAGGTTGGCTCTCAATGTCTCAAAATTTTTTCTCATTCAGGTCACTAACTCATCTGCCGCGGGGTTTATTCCCCCAGCATGTCCCTCCATCATCTTTGGGTAATACCCATGGTTTGCGATAAAGGGCGACATTCTGGATGATTAGTGTGCCAGGTTGTTGTACACAAACTGTGCAATCCTCAACCACTTGATCCAATGATCATGTCATGTGGTGAGGTAGCACCGTAGGTACTGTTCCAGGGTCTTATTGACCCTCTCCAGCTGGCCAACCAATTGGGGGTGGCAAGTTGAGGAACAGCATGGTTTAATTTTAAGATTTTCCAGGAGGTGATCCCAGAACCTGGAGATGAATAGCGGGCCCCTGTCCAGAATGATCTCATCCGGGAGTCCATGTCAAGCAAAGACCTCCCTCATGAAGATTTTGCCATGTCCTTCGCCGTGACCTTAGAGGTGCATGGGAAGAACTCAGCATATTTTGTTAATCGGTCCACTACAACCATGACCACATTGTAGCCCTCCAATTTTGGGAGCCCTGTGATAAAATCCACACTCAGTGAAGTCCATGGCATTTGGGCGATCTGCAGTGGTTTTTCTTCCCTGCAGGTTTGTTTCAAGATGGCTTTGATTGGGCGCAGGTAAGGCAGCGCGCGGTATACCCTCTTACCATTCCTACTAGGCCCAGCTAGGAGTAGTTCTGGCTTATCAGCTCAATTGTTTTCCCCACCCCAGGGTGTCCCTCCAGGGGGTGGTCATGACACAACTCTATTTTCGGTTTGAAGCTTGAGCATCAGGACCCATAGGCGGTCATGGTGCAGAATGAGGCCCCCTCCTTCCTGAAATTCTTGTAGCCTTCACTGGGGTCCCCTTACTCTATCTCTCTCCTGACCGTGTCTTCAAATTTGGTGTATCGTTGGGCTTTCCAGATTCTCTCTGTTAAGTTGACGCGTTCCTCCTGTATCAATGCAAACACCTGGGAGGGAGCATCGTGGCTGTGTTGAACTCGTCCAGCTCCTCCTTCGCAAAGGTCATTTTTGGGTCCCAGCTAAGTAGGTCTGGGAGTAAGTTGCTCTCCCTGGGCTTATATTCTATTTTAAAAATCATATTGAGACAGCTCTAGGTGCCAGCGGGCTTGTCTTTGGTTCATCCTACGGGGCTCTTGTGGAACTCCAAGGCCCTGTGGTCAGTCCAGATTGTGAATGGGTGGCGCGCGTACAACAGATATTGCTGCCATTCATCTAGTGCTGCAACAATCACCATGAGTTCATTGTCATAGACAGGGTAGTTTGTTTCCAACGGTAGCATCTTCCTGCTGAAGTAGCATACTGGGTGCTCCAAACCATCCTCCCCTGTCTGAAAGAGGACCGCCCAATGGCGAAATTCAATGCATATGTCTCTACAATGAGTGGATGATCAGCGTCCGAGTGCGCTAGGACTGGCGCTGTGAGAAAGGCCTCCTTGATGGCCTGTAACGCCTCTCTTCTTCCTCTCCCCATTGGAAAGGGACTTGCCTGGTCAACTGGGTAAGCAGGGCAGCTCTTTCTGAGAGGTCTTTGGTGAATCTTCTTAGGAAATTCAATACCCCTAAGAAACTGCGCACACCTGTATTAGCTGTTGGCGCTTCCTTCTTCACTGCTATCAGCTTGTCTGGGAAGATGAATGTCTTCTTATTGAATACAGTGTTTACTAGGAAAGATACTGAGCCCTTGTAGAACTCACATTTGGAGGGCTTCAGTTGCAGGTTAAACCTTGTCCAGTGCAATGAGGACCTTCTTTACGTCCTCAGTGTGCATCTTGCGAGACTTGAGAACACCAAGATGTCATCCATTTATGTGACACAGCATCTCCTAATCAAGTAGTCCAGGGAATGGTCAATGGTCCTTTGAAAAACGGCTGGGGCGTTCTTAAGTCTGAAAGGCATAACTTTGTACTCATATACCCCTAGGTGGTAATTGAATGCCATGTACTGTTGGTGCTCGGGTACAACTGGCACTTGGTTGAAAGCGCCGACCAGGTCCAACTTAGAGAACACCTGACTCCCGCAATCATCTGTGAGATGCTCGCCATTAGCGGAATGTGATAGGGGTCCATTTCTGTTATGGCGTTTAAACAGCTGTAGTCCACACAGGGGCGGAGCTCGCCATTGGCCTTGGGGATCAGGAGGATGGGAGACACCACTGGAGATTTTGAGGGCACAATTATCCCTCTCTCCAACATATCCTTCACGTACTGGTCTAGGGTTTCCTTTTTTCTGGGGTTCAGGGGGTACACTGGGCTTCCTTTTGGGAGCTCAGCACCCCATTTGAACTTGAACAAGAATGCAAAGGGGCCCTGTGGATTTCAGGAGGCGGTGACGCTCTTCTGGAACTGGTGTTCATAGCCTCTGAATTCCTCCGGTATCTTTTCCCTCTCCGTCCCTAGATGCACAGAGTTCACGCCAGGCCTGCTTCTGCCCGAGGTAAAGAATTCTAACGTTATAGGCTCTTGTTCCAGGGGTGAAGCATCACTGGCCCTCCTCTTGATCAAAATGTGGGGAGTACTTATGCCACCATTTCATGCCCAGAACTATGGGGTGAGGAAAGTTCTGGATAGCGCAAAGTCTTCCCAGAAGTGGTGGTGTCCCTGTTGAAGCTTGATCTCGGGCTCAATCTCCCATCATTCTGACGACTTGGAGGTGTTTTCGAGAGTAATGGTACCCTTTTTCTCGCATTTGTACTCCCAATTTCTTGGCTAACTCTCAGTCCGAGTAGTTTTCTTTGGCTCTAGTGTCCACTAAAGCCCACAGTTTTTTGACTGGGAAAAATTCCCTTTCTTCCTTCGCTTCAAAGTAAACGGAAAAACAGGTAGGAGGAACTGTTTCCTTTATTGAGTGAAGAAATGCGAGCAGGGGTTGGGTGAAGGTTGTAAGTAAGGCCGTTGAGCCACTGGGAGTAGCGGGTGCAGGAGCTGCAAGGCGTGGGGCATTTTCCCCGTGACCCCCCTGCTCTTGTTGCCCATATGGCTTGAGATGGGCTCTGACTACGCGCGTCATCCGTGAAATCTACCGTGGTTTTCAGGCACAGGAGCCCTGGATTGGGCCAAGGCTAGCTGATTCTCTAACTGAGAAGCAACAGTGCCCTCTTCTTCAAAGGTTGCCCCCAGGCGGGTGGCGGCCATAGCTGTGAGGATGTGCGGCGAAGTTTCTTTCTAAACATCCGTGCGAGCTGGGAAGGAGACACTTTTGTGGCTTTGGATAAGGGCCATAACAGCTGAGCATACTCCTTAACAGCCATTATCCCTTAGCTGAGGGCCAAGAGCGGTGACCAGGCGGCATCCTGAGAGTCATTTGGGGTGGCAGCTCTTTCTACAAGGTGGAGGCAGTCCTCCAGAGAGGCTGGAAGGGCCGGCTGTGTTTCCAAAAGGTTGGTGAGCTAGATAGACAGGTTCTTTGGCTGGTCCGCTATCACCTAGGCAATCTGGAGAAACATGGCCATTGTACCCTTAGAGGCCGCTGTAAGGCGGGCCTGTAATCTAATGCAGGAGAAGGTTCCATGCATTACACTCAACTCCTCTGGGGTCAATGCTTGTCTGAACTTGGATGTGGCATTGACGTTTTGGACATAAGCGACGGAATTCCCTCAGGATGGGAGGAGGTGAGCGGCTTCCTCATCAGTAACAGGATGGAAAAGACGACCATCAGGAGAGTGGTAGTGTGCTCATACCAAGCAGGTAGGGCTCTCTCATATGGTCTCCCCATCCCATCCCATAAATGGGAGATGAGATTAAATGAACTTCGTCTAATGTGACAAATGGGGTCTATCCACATTGCCACAAAGCAGGTGGGCAAGAGGGCCCATATGAGGACCCATAGGCAAGAGAGGGCCGCTGTGGTTAGGTCCTTCATTCATTGGCTTGATGAGCGATTGAGGTATCCCTGGAACACTGTGAGGATGATGCTCACTCTGAGGAGGACAGTTTTTCCCCCAGAGAGAGCATACAGAGAGGCGACAGCTCTGTCAAAATCTGAGGAATGGTCCATTTTCTTCACTCAAAATCCCTGGTTTTCCTTCAAAATATCAATAAATTTAAATTTATTGTGAGGAAGGCAGACCAGGGGATGGACACTTCCGAATTTTGACCCAAAAGAAACGAAACTTAGTAACAGGAAGGCACCCCAGAGAAGCGATGCTATCTCTTGTTGCCAGCGGGAACGCCACTATGGGGAGGGGGAGGGGACGTATGAAGGGGCCGTAGCCACTATTAAACACGTGTGAATGAAGGGGTCCAATTTGATGAACCAAACTGGGAACCAGGAGAGGACCAGCTGATGGAAACGCGGTGGGAAATACCCAAATATCCACGCCTGGAAGTGGTCCACCAAATGGAACTGGAATCTGTGGACAGCTTCTGGGAGGGTGGGGGTGGAGCCTGCGATGGCATCCAATACAATCGTGTAGATAGTCCACATGGCGATTGCGACCACCAGAGCACGGAGGGAGGGTGGAAGGGGGGATACCATGGATATAGCAAACATATCTCTTGACAGACTGAAGGGATGTATTTGATCCTGGCCAAGCAGACGTTGGACTTCGCGCCATATCACTTTAGAGGTAGGACACTTCTCCAGGCAGTGAACAGCGTTCCATACTGGCCACACACGACGCATGATGAGTGTAAAGCATTAGAGCGCTCATCCGTTTATTACACCCGCCTCAGGCAGCGCCACACATGGGAACGGATTTGAGGATGCAACAGAGGGTGGTGTGCATATTTCCAAATAGTCTTATGGGTCTCAATGGAGTAAGGGATGTTCATCATGTCCAGGTAGTCCACCCTGGATAGGACATGGGGCCGTGTGGGGATCACACCATCTTGAATGGGTAGCCCCTGTACCTCTTGTGTGAACTGAGGAGAGGGGCGGCCTCTCTGGGCTGTGTCCGCTGATATGAATTCTCCACTCAGCGCTCCGCATGGAGAGGAGGATTCATTTGTAGTGGGTTTTAGTACCGTGAGGACCTGTGGCCGATGGGTGGGAAGCCAGGTACTTCATCGAGGAGTGAGGGTTCGATGGATTGTTAAGGCCCAAGGTGCGGGAGAAGTTGGAGCAGGCCGCGCAGGACCGGTGTTGGGAGAGGAGAGTATGGGTGGTGACAGCTGCAATCCAGGTGCCCAGGATCTTGGCAGCATAGGCTTTGAAGTCAATCGGTCCCATGCCACCATGATGATGAGGGCCAAACATGCCTCAAGCCGTACTGGTGGTGGGCTGCCCGACATAGCCATCCTTGCAGAAGGGCATACATGGATTTAAAAAACCTGGGGAGAAGGCGATGGCGTGGGCTCCAAACTAGACTTTGGAGAGGAGCATAGAGTTTGCTAAAACTATCCTGCCAGTAAGGGAGGTAGGGTAGGCTCTTAGGGAGGCGATGCGCTTCATCACGCTGTCTAGAATATGTTTTTCATTACTGCTGAGGCATACCCGCCTGCCTCCACTCACACGCCCAGATGACGGACAGGCCCTATGGTAGGGCGTGGCACGAAGGGGAGCATTAGTGGGGTGGTTGGGGTGAGCAGGGAGGGTGAGCACTTGTGCGAGCAGATGGGCCGTGCTGGGCACTGGTCGCTGGGGCCCAGCATGCTTGATACCAACCAAAAAGGATGATTTCAGTTTTGGAAGCATTCAGTGCAGCATTACTTACCCGGGAATATTCCTGGATGAGAGCTTCAAGCGCGCATGCGTCTTTATTATTAGACACCCCAATCACACAATCATCTGCTAACGCCATCATCTTGAATGGGGCTTGGCCTGGTACATGGACCCCAGTGAGGTGGGCATTCACGTTTTGAAGTAGTGGGTCAAGGCTGAAGTTGTATAAGGGTGGGCTAAGGGGGTCCCCTTGTCGCAAGCCCCTTTGAGGGCGGACTACTTCTGTTAGGAAGCCAGGGCCACGCACGGCCATTGTTGCAGATTCTGTGAGCAGCATTACCCAGTTGATGAAGCGAGGGGGTAAGCGGAATTAATGGAGGCAGGCCCTGAGGTATTCCCAGTTTACTCTATCATAGGCCTTCTGTTGGTCCAAAAATAGAAATGCCCCAGAGGTTGTGGACTGGCATGCGTTAGCCACAGAGTGCACGTTGTCCCGAATTAACCTTCTGGGTATGAAACCAAATTGTTCTGGGGAGATGGTGGCAGATGCCACAATCCATAAATGGTTAGCCATTATTTTAGTTAAAATTCGTGTATCCATGTTAGCTAAAGAAATGAAGCACCAGTCAGCTAAGTCTAGCTTGTCCCCTTTCTTTGAAGAGTGTGATGGTGAAGGCCTCTTGTCCTCCTGGTAAAAGGCGCGTTTCCAGAAGGCTCTGGTTAAGGGAGGCAAGCAGCAGTGGGGATATATATTTGAAGTACTTTTTGTAGAATTCATATGGAATGCCATCTGGGCCTGGGCATTTCCGATTTGGTGCACCGCAAATAGCTGTCCAGAGTTCATTTGGAGTAATCAAATTCATTATTTCTGGGTATCAGAAAATGGTGCAGATGTGGGCTCGGTCAAGAAATTCCGCCATTTTGGCCAGCTGAATTGGGTCAGATCAGTACAACTCGGAGTAATACTGTTGCATTTCAATTGCCACTTTGGCTGGCGTATTCACGACGGAATCATCCAATCTCTGCACCTGTGTGCAGGCCACACTCTGGCGTGGTGTGAAGAACTTTTAAAAAAATATGCGGTGCACTTGTCGCCCTCTGTAATGCGTTTGGCCCTGTACTGAACACAAAACCAATGTTTGTGTTGCCTTTCAAGCGCGTTGAGGTGGGCAGCTGCTTCTGACCACTTCTGGCCCCATGCAGGGCTGTAGCCTGTGGCTGGGATGTTGGATTCCAGGTGTGCCAACTCTGCCAGAGCGTGCAAAATGATGGCCAATGTAGCTCATGAGCGTCAGGAGGAGAGGTGGTGAGAGTGGCGGAAGGTATCCTCTTTGAAGGCTGACCATGTGGAAATTGGGTCCGCACAAAATAGTGTAACAAACTCCTTTGCCAAAGTTGCTGATTCCACCCAAATGGAAAATCCTGGAGATGCAAGTTTGGGGGGCGGAGTTTGCACCAATGTGGGGCCTTAGCCACTGTGAAAGGCAAGTGGTAGGTTATCAAGACCAGCTGTTGATCGGAGAATTCAATTTTTGTTGTTTGGAAGTGGGAAATGTGAGATTGAAGTTTTGCTGGCATGAGGATAAGGTAAATGTGGGTCATGGACCTTAATTGGCTGTTGTGGACGTGGGGGCGCGTCATGTTTTCAAGCAGCGGGGCTTGCCGCAGCAGCGCATCTATTAACCCAAGGGTGGCCTTTAGAACGCGAAGTTCTACGTGACCCTGGGGAGTGTGGGAGGAGGAGGGCCAACGGTCCATGGGTGAGTTTAGCCAACAGTTCATGTCGCTTACTACGAAAGGGTCTGGGGGTAACAGAAGGGATTTAACCAATGAGAAAAATTTCTGACAATCTCATGCACAGGTTGGGGCATAGATGTTGATGATAGTGTGTACCATGTCAGCCCATGAGAAAGTGACAACGAGGTTTTGGCCATTGAGGAAGGATTCTGACAATAAAAATTCAAAAAGATTGTTTTCTGAACTAGCACCCCACAGTGCTCTGACCAGAAGGATAGGGAAGGGAGGATCATGGTTTTCCAAGCTTCCTCAGAACCTCGGAGACAGTGGGACTCCTGGATGGCCAGGATGTCCATGAGTAAATTTTTTTTTTGTAAAAAACTCAGTTTCCTAGCCTGGGACGGTGAGGCCTTGAGTCCAGCGATATTCAATGTCCCTAAAGTCAAGTTTTCCCCCATCGCACCTTAGGTGCAAGGGGGTGGGCACCTGGGCCCACTAGCCTCCTCTAGATCCCTGTGGGCCTTCACAGCAGCGCGGGTATTTGCAGCAATGCTATTGGTAGTTTTGTTAATTTTAGCAGAAAGATTCACATTGGCTTTTGCCTTCACTTTTTGTTTCCCTGACAGTGAACAAATTTTTTGCGGTGCAGATGAGTTTGGTGCACCAACATTTGGGTCAAAAAAATTTTTTTCAGGTAGGTTGGAAACCAAGTTGGTTTCAACCAGGGCTTGGTTGCAAAGGTCAGGTGAGATCGAGTCACCCATCAGATCCTCAGATTGGGTGCCCAATTGGCATGGGCTTCCCAATCTGATGGGTGAGGGATTCCTGAGTTGCTTCCGCCACGAAGGTTTCAATGTCCTCCTGGCGTTGGGATTGTGGGATAGCGGAGGTGACTTTGGCCGCTTCCTTGGCCGCGGCCCTGTGGGCCTGTTTGGCCTTCTTCCGCTCTTGAGGGGAGATAGGCTTTATAGTAGGCAGCAGCCTTGTGCTCCCCATTACAAAGCCTCTTTGGTGCTGGTGGTTGGTTTGTAGTGCGCCTCTCCGCTGGCCATGGCCACCAAGGGGTGCTCTTTAGATGTGATGCCCTCCTTGGTGGGGCATGCGTGTGCCTTATGGCTGAACATGTAATAGTGGGTGCAGACGGGGAGTGCGCTGTCTATGGTTACCTGGAAAGGGTGGGTGGTATTCCCTTTGATATTGATATATGTGGAGTGCAAGATCTGGGTTAGGTCCTTTGTGATCTCCTCGGTTGGAGTCAGAACTGCAATGGCTTTACCAGCGCACAGGTGTGGCATCAGCATAAAGTGTTGCATCTCAAAGGATTGTATTTCACCATATATGGTGAGACCATCTTTCAGGTGCTGCTCCATAATGGCACGTTTGACTGTAGTGGGCAAAAAGTCAAACGTGAGGAAAATTTGGTTAATTTTGTCCATCTGGTTCATCTAGTTTTGATGATCCATTGTCCTTCAGGGAGGTCGATCACTACACGCACCGCAGCAGCTTCATCTGCTGCATCCTTGCTTTCAAAACCGTGGTCCAGCCAACCATGTGACATGGAGTGAGGTGTGACGTACACCACAGTCAGGAAAAAAGTGTGCACATCCCCACAAAATTTTTCCTATAACGCTGTTTGTTGGATGTCCAGAAACACCCAGACTCCATATTCCACTGATGAGGGTGGTTGGGAGTGCGGCGTGTTGATGTACTGGTTGCATCGTGCTTGCCAAGCAAGGATTTCTGGGGAAATAGTGACCTTCAGTTTTTTATTTTTTTCTATTTCGCCAGTTTCTCTGGGGCGTTTTTTTGCACATTGGAGGTCGCGGGCCTACCACCTGTGCCTCTTACCTTACTTGCCCAACTGCTCCCTGACATGGGCGCAGACTAATCTCCTCTGTGAGATTATCAAACTAGATTCAGACTTGAATTGAATAGGTTGCAAAAGTGATTGCAATGATAGAGAAAAGTGTTTAAAATATCAATAAAAGATTTCAAAATTTCAAAATTTTATTTTCGATTTTTGAGGTTTTTATTTGATGTTAGAAGATGAAGTTGTCCTAAACACCTTCGCTTTGTTGTTTTTATATTATAAAACAGGGGATATGGGAGAATTGGTTCCCATGGAGTCCATGGGCAGCGGGCTTATTCATGGGCCTATTTTGAGAATTTTGGCTCCCAATATTCCCATCTAGGCCCATTATAGACCATTTGTTGGGTACCTGTGGTGTTATATAAACTTTCCACATATATTTTTGTTTGTTGGGGGCGAATCAGAGCTTGACATTCTCATGTCATCCTTATTGCAAAAATTACCATTTTTGGGATAATTCAATCTGTTACCCCCTGATTTGCTGGACTGCCCTTCACCATGGCTCTCAATATTTTCATTGAGCGGCGGATTTGGCTCGGCAGCTCCTGATTTGCTGAGCTGCCTGATGCTGTAATTCTTAACGTTTCCATTTTTAGTATTATTCAGCTTGGCAGCTCCTGATTCGCTGAGCTGCCCAATGCCATGGTTTTTGACGCTACCATTTTTGGCATAATTTGGCTTGGCTGCCCCTGATTCACAGGGCTGTCATTTGCCATTGCCATTATCCTCATTTCATTCTTTGGCCTTAAGGTTGGCGTCCTTCGATTAGCCCAATCACCATTTACATCAACTTTTGTCGCCTTGCTATGAGGTTTCATCAATTCAATGGTACCTGATTTGTCAGAATGCCGTTTTCAAGGGCCATTGCCCTCAAAACCTACACTTTTATTATTATTATTATATAAGTTTCTAATAGCCCCCATACCCACCTTAGGGGGGTTGAGGCTATGTGGCGGTCAGGCAGCGCCTTGACCGTCACATAAATTACATAATTATGACATTTTAATTGTCTATTTACCAGGCACAATACATCAAAATGCTGATGCCCTCTCTCAATTGCTGGTCCTGACCAGTTTATAGCCAAATAGGACCGCCTATGTAGCTCTTTGTTGTTCATACTTGTGGCCTCTAGAAACCCTGGAAATAAAGAATGAACTCAAGTGATTAGCGGCTAGTACCCAAATAAATGATGGATGTATAAATTAGTGAAAAAATCGCTTCCTTATGTCCAACCTTCTAATTGAACCAGGATTGCTATAGAAGGTCATATTATTACTGGATATGGAGCAATATGGAAAAACTTAAATTTTTGATGTCTCTTTCCTTTGAGTTTAATGCTTGCCTCAATTCATGTTGTTATGGATGCCTGTATTACTTGTCATTAACATGACAAACTTAATAAACATTTCAGCCGCAAGTATTTTCTACTTCTTCCCTTTTCCATACAGTAAGCATTGACAATATAGTCAGATTCCCCACAGGAGTACTGGATGCCATTATATATTGTTCTTCTGTGAACCACATTATCAAATAGACTAAAGCTGTACCCATATATACAGCCAACGCCTAATCAGCTTCCTTATTCTTGTATCAGAATCTTTTCACGCAACATGGCAGCCCAAGGGTTCTATTATCCAATAATGACATAAATAAGACTTCATAAATGGTTTAGAAATAAATTACTCTATTTAAAAGGACCAAGATTTTTTGGCACCATGCAACCCTTTCACAAATGGAGCCTTAGAGAGGGATACTAGTTTCATCATATTCCTTAAAGAATGGCATCTACCAACTTTTTATGATGGAACCATATCCTAATAAGTGCTTTGTTTGAGAATCTGGTCAGTTACCATTGAGTAAAAAGATTTCCACTTTCATGACATTTTACTAAAGAAATCTTTTCTTACCAACCAGCTTACAATCCCATGTGTCAAAATCTGAGGATTGTTCACTTATAAATTGTTATCCTGCACATCTATTTGGGGCTGAAGTTCTGATGGTTGATCCTTTATAGTTCCTGTAGTTTATGGTATCTGGACCATATTAAAAACTCACTAGGTTTATAGAATTTGCATTGACTCTTCCAACCAATTTTGGGTGTAATTTTCCCTTCATGTTTGGGAATTTCTTCTGAGGCAGGCTTCAATACAAACTGGGAATTTGGTCCTTCCAGTTTGTTGACATTTCTCCAAGGTTAGGATTTGGATAAAAACCAGGAAAAAGATAAAATAAATATCAATTTAATTAGAAGTTATTTATTAGATAATGGTCGTTAGCCAGGCGCCAGTATTTATACTTCTAGGGCATCTCCTGGCCACATTTTAAGCACAATTGTTTCAACAGATATTTTGCAACCTCAGTTCAGCCCTTGAACTGATATGACTGAAACCTTTTTCTTAGGTTTATTGGTGGCAAAATACTCCCAAAATCAGGAGGATTTCAGGTACAAAAATTGCGATAAAAGCATGCAAAATTGTCTTTTGATCTTCTAAATTTAAGTTTCATCATACTGTTGATGAAATACACCTTCTGTGAAGTTTTGGCATCAATTGAAGTAAATTACGTACCTCTAATTGGAATATCAGCAGGCCTCTTCATCGATAGCACTAGGTAACCCCTTTTGGGCGGTCCAGGCAAGTGCTATCATGCTAATTATGTGGAACAACATACAAATTTTGCCCTAGGGTGGGAAAGTGATTACGTTTTTCATTTGTCTGATGGTCCATGGGATTTTCAGAAGTTAACTTTATGTTATCCCCAAATAATTTTGTATACAATTAAGTTGATTGTGTTCCCAATAAATTGGGACCAATTGCTAAGATTTTTTGCATAAATAATTGGCCATAATATGTGAGCATATTCAGGCTGAGCGCTTTACTAAAATACTTGATCAAATTATCCTTAAGATATTAAGTCCAAATTGTATAATTACAATAGTCTTTGAGGTGAGAATATAGGTTTTAGCTCAAGCATTGAAAGGATAATTGGCTGATCTGATGGTTGTCAAAGGTTTATTTTTAAATCAACCACCAGAATATGACATTTCCCCCTCTTGACTCGAACATAATCCCAAAAATTCATGATTAGCCTATGTAAGTCTTTTCTCATCAGCCTGAACACCTAATGAGAATGGAGTTGGTTTTTCTATTTGGTAACTTCAGCCCAAATGGACTAATTATTCTGAAGTATGATGGCCTGAATGCCCATCGAGTCTGAAGTTGGATCCTCTCCCCAACCCCAAATGCAAAGTAAAATATTAACTAGAATAAAACTATTATATAAGTGTTTTTTGTTTTTTTTGGTTTTGCTTTTGTGTTTTTATGTCTTTTTTTAACTTTTTCTTTTCTTAATCAGCCCACTTAACAAACAATCATAGGAATTTTGCATGGACTCAGTTTATATATATGGCCAGTCCTAATATCCTTGATTGTGTACTTGAGCTTAGATGTTTTCTCAATCACTTAAAATGACCCAACACAGATGCAAACTAACTTTTAAAATTAGCATGATCCGTGGGTGTTGCAAAATAGAACTTCGCTGTTAACTTCAAATTCAGCCAGTGGGTAGTGATTTTCTAAGTTCTTTTGATGTCAGGACTTTTCTCAGCAAAACTGTTGTCAAAGGCTTGAGCTTTTTAATTTGATTAAAATCATCCACAAGCTTCTCAATGTAATGAGGATAATTGTTTTTTCCAGGATCCTCTAGGGCTGAATATAGCAGCATTGGTAGGGCTGGGTGTCTACCATATAATACTTGAAATGAAGACATCCTGGTTGATGAATGGTAGGAGATATTGTAGGCGAAGACTGCTGAACTTAGATAAGTAATTAAATTGGATGGTTAGGCTGAGGTAAATTCCAGATAATGTTCACCAACGTCCCATCTGCACATACAACATTCCCATTAGTTTTGGAGTGATAGGGAGCAGAAAGCACACCTCATACTCCCACTAGTTGGTTGAGCTTAGCAAGGACATTGGCAGTAAAGCTGGTTCCATTATCAGTCAGAATAACCTGGGGGCATCCATGTTTGTGGATGATGTTTTCAAGAACGAAATTGGTGGTGGTTGCTTCTCCAGCTTCCCAAATGGCCTTGGCCTTGACTCATTTGGTCAAGTGGTTGATGGCTACAATTATGTACTTGGCCTTCATATTGCTTGTTGGAAGTGGGCTAACAATGTTGATAGATACAGTGTGCCAGGCAAAGTTGGGATGAACAAGCTGGTAAGATGTGCTTTTTCAGAACGTATTTCGCCTTGGCACTCTGCACAGCATTCTAGCGTTTCTTGGATGTCAAAATGCATTGACTCCCAGTAATAGAATTGCTTAAGATGCTCTTTTGTTATCTTGAATCCGTCATGCCCTATGGCCTTATGTTCTGCCATTATTAGGTCTGTTCAGGCTGATGGTCTTAGGGAAATAAACTTTTTGTCCTTGACAATCTTGTAAAGCATCCCATTTTTGATGGTTGTATTTTTTGTATATCTGATAATATTTTTTGGATGGATTCAGGCTCATCCTGATACTCTCCACTGATAATTTTCCATAAACAACTAATCAGCGGCCCAACTAAGTGTTACAATGGTGGGTAGTCAGGATAGACAGTCAGCATTTTGGTGTTTTGCCCCAGCTCAATGCTCGATGGTGTAGTCATAAGCTTGAAGCTTTAATGCCCAGCAGGCTAATCAGCCCTCAGGTTCTCTTAAGTTGTTTAACCATCTTAGGGAAGCATGATTGGTAACAACTTTGAAATGAGTACCATGAAGGTAGACCTGTATTGCTTGCAAGCATATATGACAGCTAAGCATTCTTGTTCTGTCACCGTGTAGTTCCTTTTGTGAACGTTTAAGGTCTGACTAGTGAAGGAAACTGGATGTTCTTCACCGTCTTCTCCAACTTGGGATAACACGGCCCCCACTGCTGTTTGGGATGCATCAGTTTGGACAAAAATTTCACAATCAAAGTCTGGGTATTGAAAAACAGGCGCGCTTAATAGGGCCAATTGGAGTTGGTCAAACACATCCTGGCAAGCTGGAGTCTAATCAGATGGGACCTTATTTTTAAGCAGATAGAAAGGTGGCTCTCCAAGTTTTGCAAAGTCGGCAATAAATTGGCAATAGTACCTGATCATGCCTAGGAATACTTGAATATTGCGCTTGGATTTGGGCTGTTTCATTTTAGAGATGGCATTCAAATTAGAGGGTTGGGGCCGAAGACCCACTTTATCAATCACAAATCTGAGGTATTCCAGTTGGTCTTTGAAAAACTGACATTTTCTGGGCTTGATTTTTAAGTTTGCAGCAGCTAGCCTTTTGAAAACCTCCTCTAAGTGTTCCAGGTGGTCATCAAAAGTGCATCTGAAAACGTTGATATTGTCAAGGTACAATAGTACACATGACAATTCTAATTCTCCCAGGATTGTGTCCATTGCCCGTTGGAATGTGGCTGGGCGATGCAGAGCCCAAGAGGCATTCTTATTAGCTGGAATAGGCCCTCTTGGGTTATGATTTAACATTTCTTGAACACCTCTTTGGGAAGATCTATTTGCTAATATCCGCTGATAAGATCCATTGCTGAGAAGAACTTCGCGCCCCTAGCCTATCCAAGGTGTTGTCAATTTGTGGCAGTGGACACGAGTCCTTCTTTTTGATGTTGTTTAACTTCCAATAATCAATAACTACTCGGTTGCTTCCATCCTTTTTTTCACTATTAAAATTGTTGCTACCCATGGACTTTTTAAAGGGACTAGCATGCCACAATTTAGGAGTCCCTTAATCTCTTTGGATAGTGCTTCTTCTAATGATTTTGAGCATCTAATCGGGCATAATTGAATAGGTTTATGATCTTCAGTATCAATTTTGTGGGTGACACCATTAGCACAACCTAAGTTAAATTCATCTTGTGCAAATATATCCCAATATTTAAAGAATATTCTTAAGATTGACCTATCTCAGAGCTGGTCAGGTTACTTAAATCGGCCATAGGGACAACATTAATTATGCTGAATTGGTCCTTATCAATGAGCCCTAACTTGACAAAAAGTTCCAAACTCATAGAATGAGTAAATTCCGTGGTAGGGAACAGATGCAAAAAAGCAATTGTTCGATGTCACCTGATGGAGCTGGGCCTATTTTTCAGGTTTGCACATAAGATATTTATTTCTCTGTGGCCCATAATGATAGTACCAGGAGCAATGTTTGGTTCAAATTGAGATTTAGACCATGGTCGATATACTTCACCATAAGTCCTCCGTGATATTAATTGTTAGTCATGTTGGGACAATTACTTATTCTCCGGATGGTATAGTGATGGCCTGGTTTGATTGAAGTGGAATGCCATTTGATTCATCAATTTGAGTGGTAAGTGGATTTATCTTTGACCGAGCTTTGGAATACTCAATTGGGATGACTCCATCTTTGCAGGCCAGATTTATGAATATTCTGGGTTTCTTTTTCCCAAATTCCTTATCACAGTTATAGTAATGTGGAATAGTCTAGCCTAAAATGGTGATCGTTTTTATGACTGGTAAAAACTCCATATCTTCTTGGAAAATCAGTCCCAATTAGGAGTCATAGTTTGTATTTGGCAACACTATGGCAGGTGCTATTACAACAATGGATTTAATTTGAGTGGTATGGTATTGTAGGCGCCTAGCGATTTAGTTGTATGTGCCCCAGCGGTTCCATATTCCCGACAGTGGGCAGCATCAGGTGCGATTTTCAGTTTTCTAACCAACTTTGTACTGACTATATTGATAGGAGCGCCACTATCAACAATGGCCTGAACTTGCACCTTATTTCTTTGCTATATCCATATAAGCACATTCAGAGTAGTCTTCAGAGGTATTTATTGTATGAATGCTGTGACTGCTGCCCAATTCCAGGTGTGATTTCAGGCTAAGCAAATATCTGGGAAGTTATCTGCTAAGGTCTTCATGGGAATAGCTACTTGAACGTTGGTAAGCTTAGTTAGGTCAGTTGAACGTCTGGGTTGTAGGTATAAACCCTGATCAATAATCTGCTTTGCGTAAGGTTTTGATACCTCTGCTTGGGCTTCTTTGGTTATTTTCAAGGGTTAAGTTGTTTTTGCTGTGGCCCAAGTAGTGACGATCATGACATTATTAGCCCCAATATGGTTGAGGTTGATTTCAGCATCATCTTTGGCCCTAAAGAGCTCATCAGGGTCGGGTGGAAAGGTTTGAAAATCGGTGGAGTTAGAGCATTCCACCTCTACTCCACCTGTTCTTTTGCTGCCTCATTGTCACTGTTAATTTCTAAAGTAAAGTTAACCCCAGGCTTTTTGTTGGACCATCTATAGCATTGGCTAGAAAAGTGCCCTATTTGACCACATTTGTGACATGTAGTAGGCCCTGTTTGCTGTTTTTGATTGAATTTTTGGTTCATGATTTGGAAAATTTTCCCCTGGTCAGACATAGTGTTATTTTTTGGGCCCAAAAATTGGGATTTTTGCTGATATTTGGCCCAATTAGGTGTGTTGAAATTACGGGAACAGCTTCTCAAGTAATTGGTGAGCTCTTGAATTTCCAAGCTTCCAATGAATGCAGGCAACATGACATTGTGCAGTTCATGGTAGAGCATAATCGCATGTTCCAATGCAATCTTGGCGTCAAACTTATCTATTAGATTGCACCACTATGAACTTGTGCATAATGGAAGAATCTATTCGCAAAGTCCTTAATAGTTTCATTCTTTTTAAATTTGATATTAAGAAGCTCTCTTTTTTGGGTTTACAGTTTCTCAAGCCCTCCAAACATTTTTGTTATTGCAATTTTGGAATCCATATAGGACCAATCATCACCCAAATAGGGCATAATGAGGTCACAGCTATGGGCATCGAGTGAGTTAATCAGTGCCAATCCTTTTGCATGGTCTGATGCTCCTCTCATTGTTTTTTCATATAACTTGAGGAAAGAATGAACGTTTCCATCCTTATCAATTTTTTGGTAAATTCAATGGTTTGAAGTCATCTTGCCCTGTTTTGGGCACAGGGGTTGTACTTCTTCTTGAACAGCTTGGTGTATTATTACCCATAATAGGCCCTCTTTCCCGTTGGGAAGTATCTGGAGTTGGAATTGCTGCGAGTACTCTAGGCATAAAATGGATGTTTAAAATATTAGTTTCTGCATTGGTGTCAATTTCCAATGATTTGGTTTCATAACATTGCTCTGAACTACATGATTCTGATGCCTGAATTCAGCCCTTAGTTTTTCCAAACTGTTTTTTGGCTGAATAGACAGAGCTTTACACTACCTTTCTTTTGTCAAAGCTGGGTGAGCATTGGCTGATTTATTTTTGAGGTTTTCAGGATTTTCCTCGCATAAAGCTTGATTAGACTCTATGCTTTTAATGTCTTTGCCCATACTATCTACTCGGGAATTTGCAGTTGATAATTGCATTCTAGATTCCCAAATTTCCTGAGTAATTTCAGTGTTTCTGGTCTACAATTTTGACACAACCGTCCATATTTTTGAAAATTTCTCGTTGTTCAAGGCATCATCCTCATTCCTATTCAGAACGACTGACTTTGCTGCATGATCTCCCCCCATCTTGATAAGATTTTGAGTGTAGGAGGTACCAGCTGTGGAGCCTTGGTGACTGGAAAATAATCCGAGATGGCCTTGTCTTTAGCATCCAACCTGATGTCACTGTTTCATCTGGCCGAATCTGCATGAAATTGTTTATTGGAATCCATTTTTGGAGAGTCTCACTGGGTTATCTGAGCACCAGTTGTCAAAATCCAAGGATTGCTCGCTTAAAAATTGTTGTCCTGCATATCTATTTGGGGCTGAAGTTCCGATGGTTGATCCTTTATAGTTCCTGTAGTTTATGGTATCTGGACCATATTAAAAACTCACTAGGTTTATAAAATTTGCATTGACTCTTCCAGCCAATTTTGGGTGTAATTTTCCCTTCATGTTTGGGAATTTCTTCTGAGGCAGGCTTCAATACAAACTGGGAATTTGGTCCTTCCAGTTTGTTGACACTTCTCCAAGGGTAGGATTTGGATAAAAACCAGGAAAAGGATAAAATAAATATAAATTTAATTAGAAGCTATTTATTAGATAATGGTCGTTAGCCAGGCGCCAGCTAATATACTTCTAGGGCATCTCCTGGCCACATTTTAGCACAATTGTTTCAACAGATATTTTGCAACCTCAGTTCAGCCCTTGAAATGATATGACTGAAACCTTTTTCTTAGGTTTATTGGTGGCAAAATACTCCCAAAATCAGGAGGATTTCAGGTACAAAAATTGCGATAAAAGCATGCAAAATTGTCTTTTAATCTTCTAAATTTAAGTTTCATCATACTGTTGATGAAATACACCTTCTGTGAAGTTTTTGGCATCAATTGAAGTAAATTGCGTACCTCTGATTGGAATATCAGCAGGCCTCTTCATCGATAGCACTAGGTAACCCCTTTTGGGCGGTCCAGGCAAGTGCTATCATGCCAATTATGTGGAACAACATACAAATTTTGCCCTAGGGTGGGAAAGTGATTACGTTTTTCATTTGTCTGATGGTCCATGGGATTTTCAGACGTTAACTTTATGTTATCCCCAAATAATTTTGTATACAATTGAGTTGATTGTGTTCCCAATAATTGGGACCAATTGCTAAGATTTTTTGCATAAAAAATTGGCCATAATATGTGAGCATATTCAGGCTGAGCGCTTTGCTAAAATACTTGATCAAATTATCATTGAGATATTCAGCCCTAATTGTATGATTGCAATAGGCTTTGAGATGAGAATATAGGTGTTAGCTCAAGCATTAAAAGGTTAATTGGCCCAATCTGATGGTTGTTGAAGGTTTATTTTTGAGTCAACCACCAGAATCTGACAACATTTTATCTTTGGCAACTCCCAATCCCACTGAGATCATCTTATAGCTCTAAAAATGTGCTAAATTTGATTAAAATCTCTAGTATTGGATGCCTTGGTACATACTATAAAGATACTACTAAAAAAGCAACAAAAAGTAGCTAATCCTGCTGTTTATCAAACTGTGGATCTAATGATGTTTTACCACCATCATCCCAGATGAGGAATTAACTAGCTCGCTACTTCTTGGTCCATGCCATACAAGTTCCTACATAAACATGAATTATTATACTTTATTGTTAATGTTTGGAAGGGCATGGTTTACAACAAGGTACTTGGCGATTCCTCTGAGCCCTCTAATCACTCTGACAGGATCTTAAGCTGGCACTGTTGGAACTCAAATTTCAGATGAAGACTCAGAATATTGTCAACGTTTAATCCTGCCTCCCTATTGAAACTTTGATAAACAATAGTAAGTTTACAAAGGCATTACCCCAAAACAAAAATAAATCAGAGCAAGATCCGGCACTACCTAAACCCAGGCACTAAAGAGACCACCTTTAAGGGTCCAAAAGTCTACAATGGCAACTTTTCTTTCTCGTTGCAATCACTATTGCAACCTATTCAATCTAAGACTGAATCTAGTTTGATAATCTCACAGAGGAGATTAGTCTGCGCCCATGTCAGGGAGCAGTTGGGGAAGTAAGGTAAGAGGAGCAGGTGGAAGGCCCGCGGCCTCCAACATTTGAAAACGCCCCAGAGAATCCGGTGGAATTGACAAAAATCTTAAAAAACTGGCGGTCACTATTTCCCCAGAAATACTCACTTGGCAAGCACGATGCAACCAGTACATCAACACGCCACACTCCCAACCACTCTTGTCGGTGGAATTCGGAGTCCACATGTATCTGGACTTCTAAAAAACGGCCTTATGGGAAAAAATTTGTGAAGTTTTACACAAAATTTTCCCGACCGCGGTGTATGTTGCACCTCACTCCATGTCACGCGGTTGGCTGGACCTAGGTTTTGAGAGCAAAAAAGCAGCAGACGAGGCTGCAGCGGTGCGCGTAGTGGTCAACCTCCCTAAAGGGCAATGGGTCCTAGAAACCAAATGCACCAGATGGACAAAATCAAACCAAATTTTCCTCACATTTGACTTTTTGCCTACTATGGTAAAACGTGACATTTTGGAACAACACCTGAAAGATGGTCTCACCATATATGGAGAAATACAATCTTTCAAAATGCAACGCTTCACGCTGATGCCACACCTGTGCACTGGCAAAGCAATCGCAGTTCTGACCCCAACTGAGGAGATCGTGAAGGACCTAACCCAGATCCCACACTCCACTTTTATTGATATCACAGGGCATACCACCCACTCATTTTGGGTGACCGTGGATAGCGCGCCCCCATTTGCACCCACTGTGACGCATTCAGCCACAAGGCGCACGCATGCCCCATCAAGGAGGGCGTCACATTCCAAAAGCACCCCTCGGTGGCCATGGCCAATGGAGAGGCACACTACGAACCAACTGCAAGCACCTTGGAGGCTTTCCCGTGGGGAGCACAAGGCTACTACCTATTGGTAAAGCCTATCTCCCCGCAAGAATGGAAGAAGGCTAAGCAGGCCCAATGGGCCGCGGCCAAGGAAACGGCCAAGGCCACCACCGCTATCCCACACTCACAACGCCAGGAGGACATGGAAACCTTTGTGGCGGAAGCAACTCAGGAATCCATCAACTAATCAGATTGGGAAGCCCATGCCGAGTGGGCCACTCAATCTGAGGATCTGATGGGAGACTTGATCTCACCCAGTCATTGCACCCAAGCTCTGGTCAAAACTGACTTGGGACCTATCCCAACTGAAAAAAAAATTTTGACCCGCTCAATGGTGCACCAAACTCATCTGCACCGCAAAAAATTTGTCCGACGTCGGGAAAACAAAAAGTGAAGGCCAAAGCCAATGTGACTCTTTCCACAAAAATCAACAAAAACTCTGATAGCATTGCTACTAACACCCATGCTGCTGTGAAAGCCCGTGGGGACCTAGAAGAGTCTGGTGGCCCAGGGGCCCTCCCCCTCACACCTAAGGTGCAATGGGGGAAACCTTCACTTTAGGGACATTTAATATCGCTGGACTCAAGGCCTCCCCAACCTGGGCTAGGAAACTGAGTTTTTAGAACACAAATTACCCGTGGATATTCTGGCCATCCAGGAGTACCACTGTCCATGAGGTTCCGAGGAAACTTGGAAAACAATGCTCCTCCCATCCCCATCCTTTTAGTCGAAGCACTGTGGGGTGCTAATTTGGAAAAATACTTTTCTCAAATTTGTATCCTCAGAAACATTCCTAAATGGCTGAGTGGTCATCGTTACTTTCTCATGGGCTGATGTAGCGCATGCAATCGTCAACATTTATGCCCCAAATGGTGCACATGAGCATCAGGAATTTTTCTCATCAGTCAAATCCCTCCCGCTACCCCCTGATTCTTTCCTAGTCAGCGACATGAACTGTTGGCTAACCTCACCAATGGACCAATGGCCTCCCTCACCCCATGCCCCACAGGGTCACATTGAACTACGCGTTCTAAAGGCCACCCTTGGGTTAATGGATGCGCTGCCACGACATGCCCCGCTGCTCAAAAACATGATGCATCCCCACTTCCACAACGGCCAATTAAGGTCCATGACCTGCATCGACCTTATTCTAACGCTGGCGAAATTCCAACCCCACTTCTCCCACTTCACAACAACAAAAATGGAATTCTCTGACCACCAACTGGTCTCAATAACATACCACCTACCTGTCACAGTTGCTAAGGCCCCACATTGGTGCAAAATCTGCCCCCCCGAGCTTGCGTCGCCAGGATTTTCCACGTGGGTGGAAGAGGCAACTTTGGCAGAAAAGTTTGTTGCACCGTTTTGCATGGACCCCATTTCCACATGGGCAACTTTCAAAGAGGACACCATCCACCACTCTCGCCATCTCTCCTCCAGATGCTCACGAGCCACATTGGCGGTTATCTCACGCACTCTGGCAGAATTGGCACACTTGGAGTCCAACATTCCAGCTACAGGATACAGCCCTGCATAGGGCCAAAAGTGGGCGGAGGCAGCCGCCCACCTCAATGCACTTGAAAGGCAAAACAAACATTGGGTTTGTGTCCAATACAGGGCCACATGCATCACTAAAGGTGACAAGTGCACCGCATATTTCTAAAAAATTTCATCATGCCAGAGCATGGCCTGCACACAGGTGCAAAGATCAGATAATTCTATTGCGGATACACCGGCTGAAGTGGCAATTAAAATGCAAAAATATTACGCTGAGTTGTACCGAGCTGAACCAATTCAGCTGGCTGAAGTGGCAGAATTTCTTGACTGAGCTCATATCTGCACCATTTTCCGATACCTGGAAATAATGAATTTAATTACTCCAAACAAATTATGGACAGCCATTCGCGGTGCACCAAACCAAAAATGCCCAGGCCCAGATGGCATTCCATATGAGTTCTACAAAAAATATTTCAAATATATATCCCACTTCTGCTTGCCTCACTTAGCCAAAGCCTGTTGGAAACGCGCCTCCTACCAGGAGGACATGAGGCCTTTACTGTCACACTCTTCAAGAAAGGGGATAATCTTGACTTAGCCAACTGGCGCCCCATTTCTCTAACAAACATAGACACCAAAATTTTAATAAAAATTATGGCTAACCAATTAGGGACTGTAGCATCTGCCACCATCTCCCCAGAACATTTTGGTTTCATCCCCAGAAGGTCGATTTGGGATAACGTGCACTCTGTGGCTAATGTATGTCAGTCCACAGCCTCTGGGGCACTTGTATTCTTGGACCAACAAAAGGCCTATGATAGAGTAAACTGGGAATACCTAAGGGCCTGCCTCCATCAATTCCGCCTACCCCCTTGCTTCATCAACTGGGTGATGCTGCTCACGGAATCTGCAATAATGGCAGTGCGTGGCCCTGGCTTCCTAACAGAAGTAATCCGCCCTCAAAGGGGCTTGCGACAAGGGGACCCCTCAGCCCACTCTTATACAACTTCAGCCTTGACCCACTACTGCGTAATGTGAATGCCCAACTCACTGGGGTCCATGTGCCAGGCCAAGCCCCAGTCAAGATATTGGCATTCGCAGATGATTGTGTGGTTGGGGTTTCTAATAATCAAGATGCACGCGCACTTGAAGCTCTCATCCAGGAATATTCCCGGGTAAGCAACGCGGCACTGAACGCCTCCAAAACCGAAATCATCCTCCTTGGTCAGTTTCAGAACTGCTGGGCCCCAGCAATTAGTTCCCAGCCTGGCCCATCTGCTCGCCCACGTCCACGCCTTACTAACTCAACACACACCGCTCCACTGGTGCTCCCCTTCATGCCACGCCCTACCATAGGACCGGTGCGCCATCTGGGCGTGTGGATGGAGGCAGGCGGATATGCATCAGCAGTAATGGAGTGCCGTATTCTGGACAACGTGACAAAGCGAATCGCCTCTCTCAGAGCCCAACCTACTTCCCTTACTGGCAGGGTTGTTTTAGCCAACTCTATGCTCCTATCCAAAGTCTGGTTTGGAGCCCAAGCCATCCCCTTCTCCCCAAGCTTCTTCAAATCCTGGTATGCCTTGCTGCAAGGATGGCTTTGGTCAGGCCGCCCTCCACCAGTGCGGCTAGAGGTCATGTTTGGCCCTCATCATCATGGTGGCATGGGCTGCTTGACTTCAAAGCCCATGCTGCCAAGATCCTGGGCACCTGGATCATGGCCGTCACCGCTCCCACACTCCCATCCCAAGACTGGTCCCATGCAGCCTGCTCCAACTTCTCCTGAGCCTTGGGCCTCAACAATCCATCAAACCCCCACCCCTGATGAAATACCTCGCATCAAACACATTGGCCACAGGTCCTCACGGGACAAAAACCCAATACAAACGAATCCTACTCTCCATGCGGAGCGCAGAGTGGAGAATTCGTATTAGCAGACATACAACCCAAAGAGGCCGCCCCTCTCCTCAGTTCACACAAGAGGTACAGGGGCTACCCATCCATGATGGCGTGATCCCCATTCGGCCCCATGTCCTATCCAGGGTGGACTACCTGGACATGATGGACATCCCTTATTCCATTGAGACCCAAAAATCTATCTGGAAATATGTACATCACCCTCTGTTACAGCCTCAAGTCCGCTCCCATGTGTGGCGCTGCCTGAGGCGGGTGTATCATACAGCTGAGCGCTCTAACGCTTTACACTCATCCTGTGTCGTGTGCGGCCAGTATGTAACGCTGTTCCACCGCCTGGAGAAGTGCCCCACCTCTAAAGTGATATGGCGCGAATTTCAACGTCTGCTGGGCCAGGATCAAACGCATCCCTTCAGTCTGTCAAGAGATATGTTTGCTCTATCAATGGCCTCCTCCCTTCCACCCTCCCTCCGTGCTCTGGTGATTGCAATCGCCATGTGGACCATCCACACGATTGTCTTAGATGCCATCGCAGGCTCCACCCCCACCCTCCCAGAAACTGTCCACAGATTCCGGTCTCATTTGGTGGACCACTTTCAAGCGTGGATGTTTGGATACCTCCACCGCGTCGCTGACAGCTGGTCTCCTCCTGGTTCCCAGTCTGGTTCATCAAATCAGACCCCTTCCTCCACACGTGCTCAATAGTGGCTACGGCCCCTTCACACGTTCCCTCCCCCTCCTTATAAGTGGCGTTCTTGCTGGCAACAAGAGATAGCATCGCTTCTCTGGGGTGCCTCCCCTGGTACTAAGTTTATCTGTCCTGAGTCATATTCGGAAGTGTCCATCCCATGGTTGGCCTTCCCCACCATAAATTTAAATTTAAAAGACTACAATGGCACAGAGGAAAAAGCATTATCTTCTGTAAATTCTAAAGCTCAAGGTGATTCTGATTGTTGGTTGAGAAGGGAAAATTCAGAAGCAATAACACCAATTCCCTAAGAGTACCCAGAGTTTTAATAAAGCATATAAAGTATTTAACTAATCCAATCAAAATAGGCTTTCTAATTTCAGGACTTTTACTGAAGTTATCAATCAATCATTAGCATCTCAATAGTTCTGGCTTCTTGTATTATACTATAAAATGCCACGTCCAGCTAAAAAATGCTTTAAAGTCTGTTTTTTTCTTGGCACTGCTACTCGCAGTGCTGAAACTCATAAGTAGGGAAATGATGACAATAAAACACATTTGTTACACTAATAGGGAGCTTCATCTTGACATTTTTTGAATCATCTGAGAGCCGTACAAATGTTAAAAGGCATCAATTATCAATAAAAGTGTGATCTTAATTGTTAAGCGTTTTCTTATATCATCCATGCCCATTGCCTTATGGTTATAATAATCAAATCAGTCTGATTTTAAGCCTGGTATAAAAAATTGTTGCTCATCAATAACCTTATTCAAGTTTTCCTTATTTACAAAAGTAATATTTATCACCTTTTCTAACGTGCATAGAACCTCTTTAAGTTCATATTTTAATGTTAATTATCATCTTTAGGAAACAGTATATCATGTAAATTAGTAATTAAAGCCACGGTGGGAAGTCAAGAAAGATGATTGAAACCTTTTTTTTTAGTACTAGATGGTCCCAACCCAAGGGGGGGGATTCATCGATGTAAGATGATTTATACTTGGTCTTTGCAAATCTTGCGCTTAATTCCAAAGTTACAGGCTTGTAAAATAAAAGACGTTGGTCCAACTGCCCTTCTATATCCTTCAGATTCTTTACCCAGCCTATAAGGCATGGTCAGGTACCGCTATAAAAGGTAATCTATGAATGTAAACCCAAAATTGGTTACATACATATATGATTGCTAAAAACTATATCTCAGTGATGAGGTTTGAGATATAAACAAATTAAATTTTTTTACTAAGGAATAAAGCATTATTGGGACAAATATTGAGCTCTCAAACTAGAAATTGCCACCAAAGTTGCGCTTGAGCAATCTGATTAGGAATCTTTGCGCAAGCCGGATCAATGGAGATGCCTTATGGATTAGCCCCTAAGCTTCCAAAACCACAAAAAAGGACACTCTGATTAGTGCATTCACGAGGTCAATACTGACGGAGAACAATGAAGACCTCAAACAGGCAGTCAATCTGGAATAACTTTTAGGATTCTGATTTTAGGAAACCTTGGAGGCCTTTTCAGCTATAATTCTCAACTTGCCCTATAGGTATCAAACCTTTTTTAGTTTAATAAAAGAGTCTGTTTACCCATCTTATTCGTCTTCTTTGATTCCTCCACTAAAGTAACAGCATTTAGTTTTTTTAGGACCTTGGCTTACAGTCTAGAAAACTGATAATTCGACATGAATAGTGCTCATTACTGGGGCCTCTGAGCTGCACTTTGAAAACGTATATCATAAGAAATGGAAAGCATTTGTAAAAAAAAGCAATCTACCAATTGGACAAGCAATGCAACTCTATGGAACAAAACATATCAATATCAAGTGACTCTTTTGCAGCTTGAGAGCTTGAAATTCTGGGTTAATTTAGATTTCGCTTACCCTCAGTTGATCAAACTCAGCATCAACTTCAGCACTAAACCATCAATGGAATTAAATAGCAAATACTTAACGGTAAATATTCCATGGGAGGCTGTTCCAGTTGTTCCTGGGCTATAAATGTACTTTGTACCAAGCAAGACTTATATTCAGCAACTCCACCGCCATTAGGTGTAATAGCACTTGGAAATGAACGGTATCTTTTAGGTTTTTCTCATTCAGATATACATTATATCTTTATTGGGATGTGGGGGATCAAATCCTAACCAGTCCTATGTTGCATTAAGGTCATAAAAGTGCCTGGTGGGTTAGTAAGCCCTAAGGGCAGAAAAACTTAAAATAGGACTAAATGGTGTATATGAGAAACTATATTTATTAGAATATAGCCTCAAAATATTATAGTACTTCAAGGCTAAAAGTGAGGTTATATAGAGGATTTAGGATAAGCGGAAGGTAGATAAGCTGAGGGTAGATAAGTAGAGAGGTACTGAGGTTAAGTATATAAGGAAGATACTAAGCAATAACAAGTGAATTTCTAGATTAGTGAAAACTCTCAGCTTTGATTTCCAAAATAATAGTTTGGGTTTTAGATAAACTAAATTAAAGGCTCAAAAAATTCAGCTAAATTCACCAGTAATCATAGATCTTTCCGCTTGAATCACTTTCAAGTAAATTTATTAAAAAGCATCCGTTAATTTTACATCGCCACCTACACCATATCAGTTTTACATTTATGTCAGCGGATCTGCCACCTGCTGCCCCAGCGTGGGGCAGCGGCGCTCCACCTGCTAGCGTTTTCCACCCAGCAGGCAAATGCATACAGATGGTCTCATCCAGCCCACCTAATGCATCAGGCCAATTTGTCCCTCCAAGGGACTTATTATTACACTTAGCACATGTCCACCCAACCCGCCATCACCCACTTGCCCTACCCCAATCCAATATTCGCTTTTGCCTCCATGTTTAATATGGGCATCTCTTCCCATATGCCAACAAAGCAATAATTAAGCTGACAACAACCACGTTTTCACAAGCGGGATTTATTGACTTCCGCCCTTATAAGGGCTATTTTGATATTGGTTTTCCCACTGAAGAGGACGCAGCTGCTGCAGCAATTACGCCCTTAATATATAAAAACACACTTTACCACAACTCGTACACGCCTCCCCAGTGACACCACAATGGTGGTGACCTTTGCAAACCTTCCTTCGCACCTTCCCCCATAAACGCTCTATGAAAAATTGATGATGAGGCTGTCCAAATATGGTACAAACCCCATCCTCCACTTCCTGGTCTCGAGCTGAGTAGTTAGCGGCACCATGGACAATGGCCACCATTACCCCCCACCAGCCAAACATAGCCCAGCACATCTCACCACGTGCCCATATCCCATCTGCACCAGATCACCTCTTTTGGGCTTGTATTGAAAATGGCTGCACCGTTTGCCCCCTCTGCCATAAGTTGGATCATTCCAGAAAAACTATAGCTACAATTCAAAACAAACGGAATCTGCCAAGCCCACACATGAGGCTACACAAATAGCATTTGAGTGAGGATTTAGGCTGCCCCCACCCCCTCCAGCTGAACGCTCAAAAATCAGCAAAACCTTTGCAACCAAAGCCCAAGCTGGCTTAATTTCTCACAATATACCCAATCAGGAGCAGGTTTGGACCCAAATTCAATCCAACAAATTTCACGCCCCAAAACTTACCCAACTAAAACCACGTCCTTCCAAATCAATCATGCTCAACCAAAATCCGTGGGACTTATTGGATGAAATAACTGATTCTGGGAAATTGTCCCACCTCCAGACTTTCCAATTAATTTGGAACCATACCTACCTTCAGATTTCGATGGCCCATTTCAACCCAAGAAATGTGTCCCCAAACCCACCGCTACCCCATTCCTGAATGACCAACGACTTGCCAAGGCCGCAGTGGCCTCTCCTGATAGCTGCCATCTCCATGAAGCCATGGCACTCTCTATCACTGAATTTAATGAAGGGCTACATTTAATCGATTTCAAGCCAAATTCTCAGAGGTTGCAAAAGTGGAAATTAAATGTCTAAGGGAAACTGCCACCTCTGCTGTCAAGTAAGTTGTTGCACTAGCAGAATTTCCCCCACCACACGTATCACCAGAGCCAATATCACAAAGTTTTCCCAACTTCCCAATGCATGCATAAAAGCCAGACACCATGTTGCCAAATTCCTGGAGGCCATGCTCCAGGCTCAGATTGTTACCAGAGAGCTTAACAATTATCTATTTTTCCTTGACCCACATCCAGCGGATGCCCCAACCCCCATGCTCTCAGCTTTGATCCGCCCCTTCAATTGTGAAGATGAAATTGATAATCCGCCTGATCCCCCCTCCCCCTCCCCCTCCGCCATGGTGGGATAAGCGGTTCATGACTACTACACCTGGTAGGTTAATTTCCTTTTTGTTTTGGTGTCTCGCCACTCATTTAGGGCGTTTGGTTTGTGTTCTTTAGTCGTTATTTTGTATTGGTAATGTCTGTCCCCTGGTCAGCTTACCTCAAATAAAATTTAAAAAGTCACCAGTAATCATAAAATCAAAATAGCTATTGGGATCATCCACAACAGTTTTAGAACAGATAAATCGTTTAAATTACTTATAATTATTGAGGATGAACCCCAATACACTGAGTTATCTCAACTCAAGTTGATGAGGAGCACAATTCGAGATTTATTAATAATTAAATACTAATGATTTAAATCCTAGTAAGAGGCTTCATACAAAAAGAGGGCAAATCTTGACAGAACCCCCTATGGGAATCATCTAGGAGTCAAAACCCAAGGCGGGTGGTCATCAAGTATTTAAAAGAATAGTTTGTTATGGGCAAAAAATCAGTTATTACTTGGATGCCCATAGTTTTGCGAAAACAAAGAGAGATTCAAACATAGAAGAGGTTGTAAGGGTCAGAGGTAATTGGCGCAGAAATAATGTAGAGCTCTGGTAGGAGGAGTCATTGGCATTAGTCGCCAGTAAGAATATAGGTGGTGGGGGCAACTGAATGTCTGGCCTATTAAAAGATCATCAGCAGTGGTTGCAAGCATTGGGGATTGGCCCATAAAGATAATCGGCAGTTCAAGCTGGCAGCAGGGAGTGGTCTAGAAATGGTCTATTAGACAGTGTCATTCACTCGACTTTATATGATCCTGGTCTTGAGTGCTTAATGCTGAGCAGGGCCATATGTATTTTAGCCTGGGTCTGGCTGCAGTACAGCTGGTGCAGAGGCTCAAAGGTAGTTCATCCTAGGCTTGACCACTTGACAGCTAGTGCAGAGGCCTAGGTTAGTTTATTCTGGGTTTGAGGCCCAGGGGTACTGATCGCTCCTCCTCCTTTATGGGTTCTAGTTTAAATGGGGAGCTCAGGGGTACCTGGCAGAAAGCACCAAATATATTGATATGCAAGAGATCAAATCTTAACTGTTCCTATGTTGTGTCAGGGCCACAATGTTCCCGTTGAGTTACTAAGCCCTAAGGACAGAAAAACCTGCAATAGGACTAATAGTGTATGTGATAAATGATTTTAGTATAAAGCCTCAAAGTATTTATAGTTATATAAGGCTATAAGTGGTTTAGACAGAGGATTTAGGATAAGCAGAAGGTATATAAGCAGAGAGTAGATAAGTAGGAGGTAAATGAGTAGAAGGTAGATAAGAAAGGTACTAAGTGATTGCAAGTGAATGCCTAGATTAGTTTTCAGTCACAGCTTTGGTTGCTAATATAAAAATAAATTGTATATTAGATAATGTTAAGTTGATGGTTTTCTTATCTCCAGCTAAAGTCGCCATTAGATATAAAACTCGAATATCTATCAGGATTAATCCCTGACAGTTTTTAGAGCAAATAAATCGTTTATATCACTAGTAAGAATTAGATATAATCCCTGATACATCGAGTTAGCTCAAATCAAGTTAATGAAGAGCACAACTCAGCATTTATTTGAAATTAAACAATATTGAGTTAAACCCCCTAGTAAGAGGCTTTTTTCAGAAGATGTTGAATCCCAACATTCCTACAAGTGTTAGGATTACATCATCATTAAGTAGCTCAGTAGCTAGGACTTACCCAGACCCTATATTTTAATATCGTTGCTTTAAACAATGCAGCCTCCTCATTTGTTCATGATAATAGGGAGAAAATCAGGGACAATTGCAAGCTAATTAGTGAATCTTGGAGCCAGCTTGCCATGCTGGATGATGGGATCTTGGGTTTCCTTGAATACCAATTTGTCAAAATATGCTACATCTCAAATCCTCCTAGATTCAGAGCCTTAACTAGTTTGAAGAATTTTATAGTTGCTACACTACTGCCAAAAATTAGCCTCGCACAATATTGCCTCTGGGCCTGAGGGCCCAGAGGGCTGGAAGGGCCAGAAGGTCCCCACGGACCCCAAGGATACCTGGTTCTTTTTTCAACTTCCATTGATCCAAACAAAATTGTGGTAACAAGATACATTAACTACACTTACATCCCTATGAGACAGATGAGAGATGTATCTCAAAAATGAAGTCTGTTTGGACAGTGCCACATTTTATCCCAGAGTCCCATACAATTTCCTGTCACATAAGATAGAAAATTTTAGCATGTTTTCTAAGTTCACTGAAATTTGTATCTCTAAACATGAACAATCTTTCCTTGGTTTTGGGACTCATTTTAAAAAATTGCAAAGGCTAGATTTTACTCTATCATGTTAAATTACAAGCTCTGAAGGAACAAGTAGCCATCAAGGCCTTTGTCTCACTCTAAACTACACTGGTTTGAGATTAAGAGGACAGTAAAGATTTTGAAGACTATATAATTAACAGGTCCCTCATGGCTATATAGAAACTGCTATTTATATGACTGCACATGTCCCTGCCAAAAATATACTCACCACACTTATTGTGGCTAACCTAACCTAAACCCAAGGGAGAGATCTAATCCATGTCAAGAAAGCATTGCCTCATTTTTTTATGCTTATGAAAGTACAATAGAAAAGTCAAAGACTGTCAGAAAATGAAACATATTTACACTTGTTTAGTTAGCACTACCTGTGAGATTATGACTCCTCATCTAAAAGATTGTCAAACCTGGTAATAAGATCGCACTACCTAGTTCATGAGTTTGATAGTAACCATTCTTGACAAATTAAAAGCAGATGTAAAAGTGTTACGATTTTTACCCACATTACCCAGCTTCATTGATTATGTTTAATCTTCTGTTTCACTAGGGATCTATCCCGCTAGTGGATGTTGGAGCCATCAATTTTTATACAAAAACTATTGTTTGGAGAAATATACCAGCCATTATTTACTGATCGGCCAGATTGCAAACTTCCAAATTGATAAGTGATTCATTGGAGATGATCCCAAACTTAAACAAGTGATTAGATTGTCAAATTATTATCAATATCTTAATTGACTTGTAAAAGCTAATCTAGTTTAGTTGCCAATTGAGCAAGGGGAGCATAAGTTTCTGGTGAGTAATTCCGCCTGCTATAAATCAACTTTTAAGTTAACCTTATATGGATCACAATCTGCTGTCTATGGGTTAGAGTCCAATTATATAATTAGATTGTTACCAGCTAAGGTTAAATTGATGGGAGTTGAGCGAAGACATTGGGACACAATCAATGTTTTAACTCAGAAGAGGTCACTGTTAAGTAGGGAAAAGAGCCCAATCATATTCAATGAGGAAGATCGTTATTTTGCACGACCATGGAGAGTTAATTCATTAGTGACAGTCGTGGTTAACAATTGGGGTGACAACCAAAAAGTTTTGCACATAATCTTATAATCCCTCTTGATTTCTTATGAAACATATCTGATTTATACAATTATCAATGAAGTTCTATAATTTAGACTGTTTTCTCTTTCAATTAAAGCTATTGTTTTTAAAGAAAATTCCTTATCTACATTATTGATCTTATGGACACTGCATGATGAGAAGGAAGAAGAAACTATGAACCTTACCCTAGGTTAAGTTTTACCAGTTGAAATAGGGAAAAAGTACCTATCATTCAGAAGAATTCAATATTAGGACAAGCACCAGGTTGCATTGGACCTAATAATTATATTGTCTTTCAATTTAACTAGGATTATAGTCTTTATAAACTATTGTTCATTATATCATAACATCAACAAGTCAAACAACGCACATACAATGGAACCTGTGCAGTTGAACAATGAGCTGATGCAAGTATTATTTAGAGTGAGGAAAAAACCTCCAAATTTTGCAATTGGAACTCAAGTCATGTTTCAAGCCCCTAAAGTTTTAACGTTTTGTGCTTATTATAGTAGTAGTTGATTTTAGCCATATTTAATAAGAAGATCAAATCAAACATGTTTATAAGTATGAACTATGCAAGCTTTGAACAGAACCTGAGACTGTCAACAAGAACGCACTTAACTCAGAATAACAGGCTAACTTCACTGTATTAGAAGAATTCTTGACGAAGGCCAAGGAAGAGGTCAAACAAGTGGGGAAAACAACGACCCTTGTGGAAAAGCCAACTCCTTGAATCACAAGGAGGGTTAATTGATTAAAGAAGTACTGTTTCAGAAGACTGAGCAAGAGGCAACTGAGAATGCATATGTTGGCTTACTAAAGAGATAGCGCGACAATTGAATTATATAGAAGAACTGGAGGACCTAAATACAATTTTGCACAATGAATGCAGAAGAAGATAAAAATGAAACGCCTGAAACTTCAAGAGGGAAGCATAACCCACCCAGAAATATGCATGGGTCATTTAGAGCCATTATGGAGATAAAAACCAAAGTTACTTATACAAGCAATAGAGTTATTTGACAGGGTTCACCTGTTAGTGAACCATGGATGAACTTTGAAGCACACCAAAATTACCCGCATTCCATTGGGATAACGCCATTGTATTTTCCAATTATTCAATATGACTATGTTTGGTTTCAGCGACTTACAAAAGGCAGTGAATGTCAACTGCTTAAACATAGATTGTTTAAATTAGTGTTGCCCCATCTAAAAGGGGACAACTGGTCTTATTGTTAGGTTAAAGAAGCTATAATGCTAGAACTTGAAATCCCTAAGCGGATATAACCACAAACAAGAATTTTTGGGTTGAGTTCCGTAAAGACAAGACCCTAGTAGCTTTTGCAGACCAATTCTACCAGAAATTACAGATCCTGGATGGTGCAAAAGTTCTAGTGGATTTTTATAACCAAATTTTTTGCAAGCGGCGTTATAGACCTATTGTGATTTTTACAGAAGAATGGCTTCAGCGCTAGTAATGCAAATGTCCACATCCCAAATGGTGGATCATTTTGAGATGTCTGGAGCCACTTATGAAGCCCAAAATCGAGCATTTAAAGTGATCCAGACTTAAGCTCGAAACACTGCAAAATTCTTCAAGATTGATAAGGAGCAACCTAGTCAATTTGTGTTGGGAAACAAGCCCAAAGTTCAAAAAACGGATAAAATGCAATTATGCTACCACCAGTGTGTTAAATCTGGATACATAACCATCTGATATTGGAGAAGAAGCCCTAGGAGCAGGTCACTTTAGACTGGTGAGGGAGAAGGAAATAGTCAGCAGTTGGAGAAATGTCCCACGGTCTATAGATGAAACAATCTGGCACTGCAATAAAACCTGTCCTTCATGATATTATGAATGATGACATAGGCATTTCCAATATCTATGTAGAAAATCAAGCAACTGATCCACTATATTGGTTTTTTCATATGGATGTAAACGCTATCATTTGAGCCAAAATAAAGGGTATTAATACTGTTAATTATCGGCGTCTGGACCTGATTCTACTAAGTTGGTTTTTCACAGGGTATTAGCCACTGAGCAACCAAATCAGATGATATGAGGATCGCTGACTATTTACTAAAACTTGATAAAATATATATTGGAGATATCGCCCCTTATTTCTACCTTTATTTTAATATAAATCGCAGACTTCTCTGCGCTCCCTCTTCCCTCATCAAAAGTCTTTTTCCTTTAATTTTCTGTGAAACTCTTTATAACTCAGTTCCACCAGACGGATGCATCCTTGTCTTGGTAATCTTCTTCCCTTTTTGATTTACTCTCATTTGTATCAAATCTTGGCATAAATCCTCTCAATTCACCAGATGGTCCTCATTTTGCTCAATTATAATTTTGTGTATCCCTTTTTTCGTAAATCTTGAGACTCATCTTGATCCCCCTCCGATCCACCAATATGGGTAGCATATCATCCAGTCATATCAAATTCCTGACATTACCCCCCTTGACTGGACAATAGGCTCTTACTGCTTATATTCTTGGAGGAACTTTGCGTGGATTCAGTTGATTATCTGACCCCCAGCGGGTTCCTTAATAGTGTAGACATCCTTTCCAGTCTTCTTGATAATTTTGAATGGGCCAACCCAAAATTTGGAGAGCTTGTTTTTTTCGTCCAAATCTGTGCTGGTCATGGAATAAAACATAGTTCCCCACAGCGAACAATGGAAGTCTGCTCCAGCACTTCTGATCAGCTGCCTGATCGCGAATCTTCTTGGCCAAACTGGTGGAGTAGGCTTCCATTTACAGCTTTATCATCGTATCCATAAGTGTTTTCAAATATCGCTGAGGATTCACACCGCCAGTGTACTCTACACATAATATAGCAAGTCAGGCAGAGCTTGATGTCGACCATACAGCAGTTGAAATAGACTCTTACCAGTGGTCAAATGATAGCTAATATTATAACCAAACACAGCAGTAGGTAGAAGGGCACTCCATTCTGAGAGCCAATCTGTTACTAATTTGCAGAGTATTTTCACTAAGGTTCTGTTGACTCGCTCCACCATCCCATTTGATTCTGGATGATAGGTGGTGGTTAAAACCCCGCAAATCGCCATCAACCCATTTAACTTTGGCAGGATATGTGAAGTGAAGTTGGTTCCGTTGTCCATCAGAATGAACTGTGGGAAGCCATGCTGCTGTATAACACACTCCATATTAAACTTGGCAGTGGTGGCCGCGCCCAAGTCGCTAATAGCCCTGGACTCCATCCATCAGGTCAAATGATCAATGGCAACAATAGTATACTTGGATCAATTGACACTAGTCAGCAGAGGTTCCACTACATCAATGAAAATGGTGTGCCATGTGAACTGGGGTTTAACTAGTTGGTAGGTGGTTTTCTTGCGGAAAGGCTTTTCCACTTGA
>JAKSZP010018849.1:0-73615 GCA_022478985.1 Massospora cicadina | reverse complement strand
GGCTGTGCGCGGCCCAAATTTCCTAACGGATGTAGTCCATCCTCAAAGGGGCCTGCAACAAGGGGACCCCCTGAGCCCACTCTTATACAACTTCAGCCTTGACCCACTACTGCGAAATGCGAATGCCCAACTCACTGGGGTCCATGTGCCATGCCAAACCCCAGTCAAGATGATGGCATTTGCAGATGATTGCGTGGTGGGGGTGTCTGATAATAAAGATGCACGCGCGCTTGAAGCCCTCATCCAGTAATATTCCCGGGTAAGCAATGCAGCACTAAACGCGCTCCAAAACCGAAATCATCCTCCTTGGTCGGTTTCAGAACTGCTGGGCCCCAGCAAGTAGTTCCCAACCCGGCCAGCTGCTCGCCCAAGTCCACGCCTTACTAACTCAAAACACACCGCTCCACTGGTGCTCCCCTTTGTGCGCGACCTACCATAGGACCGGTACGCCATCTGGGCGTGTGGTTGGAGGCAGGAGGATACGCGTCAGCAGTAATGGAGGGCCATATACTGGACAACGTGACGAAGCGAATCGCCTCTCTCAGAGCCCACCCTACTACCCTCACTGGCAGGGTTGTTCTTGCCAACTCTATGCTCCTATCCAAAGTCTGGTTTGGAGCCCACGCCATCCCCTTCTCCCCAAGCTTCTTCAAATCCCTGTGCTTTGCTACAAGGTTGGCTTTTGGTCAGGCCGCCCTCCACCAGTACGGCTAGAGGTCATGTTTGGCCCTCATCATCATGGTGGCATGGGCCTACTTGACTTCAAAGCCCATGCCGCCAAGATCTAGGCACCTGGATTGCGGCTGTCACTGCTCTACACTCCCATCCCAACACTGGTCCCACGCGGCCCGCTCCAACTTCTCCCGAGCCCAGCAGGGCCTCAACAATCCATCAAACCCCACTCCCTGATGAAATACCTCGCATCACACACATCAGCCACAGGTCCTCACGGGACCAAAACCCACTAAACGAATCCTACTCTCCATGCGAAGCGCAGAGTGGAGAATTCGTATTAGTGGACATACAACCCAAAGAGGCCGCCCCTCTCCTCCAGTTCACACAAGAGGTACAGGGGCTACCCATCCATGATGGCGTGATCCCCACTCGACCCCAAGTCCTATCCAGGGTGGACTACCTGGACATGATGGACATCCCTTATTCCACTGAGACCCAAAAGACTATCTGGAAATACGCACACCATCCTCTGTTGCAGCCTCAAGTCCGTTCCCATGTGTGGCGCTGCATGAGGCGGGTGTATCGTACAACTGAGCGCTCTAATGATTTACACTCATCCTGTGTCGTGTGTGGCCAGTATGGAACGCTGTTTCACCGCCTGGAGAAGTGCCCCACCTCTAAAGTAATATGGCGCGAAGTCCAACGTCTGCTAGGCCAGGATCAAACACATCCCTTCAGTCTGTCAAGAGATATGTTTGCTTCATCAATGGCCTCCCCCCCCCCCACCCTCCCTTCGTGCTCTGGTGGTTGCAATCGCCATGTGGACTATCCACACAATTGTCTTGGATGCCATCGCCGGATCCATCCCCACCCTCCCTGAAGCTGTCCACAGATTCCGGTCTCATTTGGTGGATCACTTTCAAGCGTGGATGTTTGGATATCTCCCACCACGTCGCCGGCAGCTGGTCTCCTCCTGGTTCCCAGTCTGGTTCATCAAATCAGACCCCTTCCTCCACACGTGCTCAATAGTGGCTACGCCCCCTACACGTTCCCTCCCCCTTCCCATAAGTGGCGTTCCCGCTGGCAACAAGAGATAGCATCGCTTCTCTGGGGTGCCTCACCTGGTACTGAGTTTTGTCTCGTCTGAGTCATATTCGGAAGTGTCCGTCCCATGGTCAGCCTTCCCCGCAATAAATTTAAAATTTAAAGCATACTAAAGAGTGCAGTATCAATTTATTAAAAAGTTTTGTCAAGGTATTCTTTGATGACCTAATGTTGAGTTTTTCTCTAACTTTAACTTTGTTTACTAAATTATATAAAAAACTTTTCTCTCTCGTTGCAATCACTTTTGCAACTTATTCAATTCAAGTCTGAATCTAGTTTGATAATCTCACAGAGGAGATTAGTCTGCGCCCATGTCAGGGAGCAGTTGGGCAAGTAAGGTAAGAGGCACAGGTGGTAGGCCCACCACCTCCAACGTTCAAAAACGCCCTGGAGAAACCGGTGGAATAGAAAAAAATAAAAAACTTGCGGTCACTATTTCCCTGGGAATCCTCACTTGGCAGGCACGATGTAACCAGTACATCAACACGCCACACTATCAACCACTCTTGTCAGTGGAATATGGAGTCCAGGTGTTTTTGGATATCCAACAAACAGCTTTATAAGAAAAATTTTGTGAGGATGTGCACACTTTTTTCCTGACCACAGTGTACGTCGCACCTCACTCCATGTCATGCAGTTGGATGGACCTCAGTTTCAAAAACAAGGATGCAGCAAATGAAGCTGCTACAATGCGTGTAGTGATTGACCTCCCTGAAGGACAACAGGTCATTGAAATCAAATGCAACAGAAGATAAAATCCAACCAAATTTTCCTCATGTTTGACTTTTTGCCTACTACAGTCATTTGTGCTATTCTAGAGCAGCACCTGAAAAATGATCTCACTGTATATGGCTAAATACAATCCTTTGAGATGCAACGCTTTACACTGATGCCACACCTGTGCACTGGCAAAGCCATTGCAGTTCTGACTCCAACTGAGGAGATTGCAAAGGACCTAACCCAGATCTTGCACTCCACTTATATTAATATCAAAGGGCATACCACCCACCCTTTCTGGGTAACTGAAGAGAGCGCACCCCCCATCTGCACCCACTGTGACGCGTTCAGCCACAAGGCACATGCATGCCCCACCAAGGAGGACATCACATTCCAAGAGCACCCCTCAGCGGCCATGGCCAGTGGAGAGGCGCACTATGAACCAACCACCAGCACCAAAGAGGCTTTCCTGTGGGGAGCACAAGGCTGCTACTTACTAGTAAAGCCTATCTCCACTCAAGAGTGAAAGAAGGCCAAACAGGCCCACAGGGCCGCGGCCAAGGAAGCAGCCAAAGTCGCCTCCGCTATCCCACATTCCCAACACCAGGAGGACATCAAAACCTTTGCAGCAGAAGCAACTCAGAAATCCCTCAGCTAATCAGATTGGGAAGCCCATGCGACTGGGCCACCCAATCTGAGGATCCAATGGGTGACTTGATCTCACCCGACCTTTGCAACCAAGCCCTGATTGAAACTGACTTGGTTTCCAATCTACCTGAAAAATTTTCTTGACCCAAACGTTGGTGCACCAAACTCATCTGCACCACAAAAAATTTGTTCAACATTGGGGAAACAAAAGCAAAGGCAAAAGCAAATGCGAACCTCTCTGCTAAAATTAACAAAACTACTGATAGTGTTTCTGCAAACACCCAAGCTGCTGTGAAGGCCCACAGGGATCTAGAGGAGGCTGGTGGGCCCAGGTGCCCACCCCCTCACACCTTAGGTGCGATGGGGGAAGCCTTCAGTTTAGGGACGTTGAATATCGCCAGACTCAAGGCCTCGCCATCCCAGGCTAGGAAACTGAGTTTTTTACAAAAAAATTTACCCGTGGACATCCTGGACATCCATGAGTCCCACTGTCCATGAGGTTCAGAGGATACTTGAAAAACCATGCGCCTCCCTTCCCTATCCTTCTGGTCAGAGCACTGTGGGGTGCTAGTTTGGAAAAACAATTTTTTTAAATTTTTATTGTTGGAATCCTTCCTCAATGGCCGAGTCCTCATTGTTACATTCTCGTGGGCTGAAGTGGCACATGCTATCATCAACATTTATGCCCCAAACCTGTGCACGAGAGTATTAAGAATTTTTCTCGTTGGTCAAATTCCTTCCATTACCCCTGACCCTTTTGTAGTTGGTGACATGAACTGTTGGCTAGACTCACCAACAGATCGTTGGCCTTCCTCATCCCACGCCCCCCAGGGTCATGTAGAACTTCGCGTTCTAAAGGCCACCCTCAGATTATTAGACGCGCTGCCGCAGCAAGCCCTGCTGCTCAAAAAAATGACGCGCCCCCATGTCCACAATGGCCAATTAAGTTCCATGACCCGCATCAACCTTATCCTCACGCTGGCAAAATTTTGATCTCACATTTCCCACTTCTAAACAACAAAAATCAAATTCTCTGACCACAGGCTGGTCTTGATAACCTACCACTTATCTTTCACAGTGGCTGAGGCCCTGCATTGGTGCAAACTCCACCCTCCCAAACTTGTGTCGCCAGGATTTTCTACTTGGGTGGAATCCGCTTTTTGGCAAAGAGTTTATTACACCGTTTTGCGCGGACCCAATTTCCACATGGTCAGCCTTCAAAGAGGATACCATCCGCCACACTCGCCGCCTCTCCTCCCAACACTCACGAGCTACATTGGCTGTCATCTCGTGCGCTCTGGCAGAGTTGGCACACCTGGAATCCAACATCCCAGCCACAGGCTACATCCCTGCATGGGGCTGGAAGAGGGCAGAAGCAGCTGCCCACCTCAACGCGCTTGAAAAGCAACACAAACATCAGGTTTATGTTCAGTACAGGGCCAAATGCATTACAGAGGGCGACAAGTGCACCGCATATTTTTTTAAAAAAATTCTTTGCACCACGCCAGAGCGTGGCCTGCACACAGGTGCAGAGATCGGATGATTCCGTCACAGATATGCTGGCTGAAGTGGCAATTAAAATACAAAAGTATTACTTTGAGTTATACCAATCTTATCCAATTCAGCTGGCTGAAGTGGCAAAATTTCTCAACAGCACTCACATCTGCACCGTTTCCTGATACCTGGAATTGATGAATCTGATTACTCTGAATGAACTCTGGTCAGCCATCCGCGGTGCACAAAATTGGAAATGCCCAGGCCCAGATGGCATTCTATATGGATTCTATAAAAAGTAATTCAAATATATATCCCCACTGCTGTTTGCCTCACTTAACCAGAGCCTTTTGGAAACGCGCCTTCTACCAGGAGTACAAGAGGCCTTCACCGTCACACTCTTCAAGAAAGGGGACAAGCTAAACTTAGCCAACTGGCGCCCTATTTCTTTAACTAACATGGATACAAAAATTTTAACTAAGATCATGGCTAACCGTTTAGGGATTATAGCATCTGCCACCATCTCCCCAGAACAATTCAGTTTAATACCCAGAAGGTCGATTTGGGACAACGTGCACTCTGTGGCTAAGCATGCCAGTCCACAGCCTCTGGGGCACTTGTATTCTTGGACCAACAGAAGGCCTATGATAGAGTAAACTGGGAATACCTCAGGGCCTGCCTCCATCAATTACGCTACCCCTTCGCTTCATCAACTGGGTAATGCTGCTCATGGATCTGCAACAATGGCAGTGCATGACCCTGGCTTCCTAACGGAAGTAGTCCGCCCTCAAATGGGCCTACGACAAGGGGACCCCCTTAGCATACTCTTATACAAATTCAGCCTTGACCCACTACTTCAAAATGTAAATGCCCATCTCACTGGGGTCCATGTACTAGGCCAAGCCCCAGTCAACATGATGGCGTTTGCAGATGACTGTGTGGTTGGGGTGTCCAAAAATAAAGACGCATGCGCGCTTGAAGCTCTCATCCAGGAAAATTCCTGGGTAAGTAATGCTGCACTGAACGCTTCAAAACTGAAATCATCCTCCTTGGTCGGTATCAAACCTGCTGGGCCCCAGCGACCAGTGCCCAGCCCAGCCCATCTGCTCGCACATGTGCTCGCCTTCCCTGCTCACCCCACACCACCCCACTTGTGCTCCCCTTCGTGCCACGCCCTACCATAGGGTCTGTCCGCCATCTGGGCGTGTGGGTGGAGGCAGGCGGGTATGCCTCAGCAGTAATGGAAAGTCATATTCTAGACAACGTGACGAAGCACATAGCCTCCCTCAGAGCCCACCTTACTTCCCTTACTGGCAGGGTTGTTTTAGCCAACTCTATGCTCCTCTCCAAAGTCTGGTTTGGAGCCCACGCCATCGCCTTCTCCCCAGGTTTTCAAATCTATGTATGCCCTTCTTCAAGGGTGGCTTTAGTCAGGTTGCCCACCTCCAGTGTGGCTTGAGGTCATGTTTGGCCATCGTCGTCATGGTGGCATGGGCCTGCTCAACTTTAAAGCCCATGCTGCCAAGATCCTGGGCACCTGGATTGCGGCTGTCACTGCCCCTACACTCCCCTCCCAACACTGGTCCCACAAAGCCCGCTCCAACTTCTCCCGCGCCCTGGGCCTTAACAATATATCGAACCCTCACTCCTTGATGAAATATCTAGCTTCCCACTCATTAGCCACAGGTCCTCACGGTACTAAAACCCACTACAAACGAATCCTCCTCTCCATGTGGAGCGCTGAGTGGAGAATTAAATTAGTGGACACATAGCACAGAGAGGCCGCCCCTCTCCTCAGTTCACACAGGAGGTACAGGGGCTACCCATTAAAGATGGCTGATCCCCACACGGCCCCATGTCCTATCCAGGGTGGACTACCTGGACATGATGGAAATCCCTTATTCCATTGAGATCCAAAAGACTATCTGGAAATACGCACACCACCCTCTGTTGCAGCCTCAAATCCGTTCACATGTATGGCGCTTCCTAAGGCGGGTGTACCATATGGCTGAGCGCTCTAATGATTTACACTCATCCTGCGTCGTGTGTGGCCATTATGGAACACTGTTCCACCGCCTGGAGAAGTGCCCTACTTCTAAAGTGATATGGCGCGAAGTATAACGTCTGCTTGACCAGGATCAAACACATCCCTTCAGTCTGTTAGGAGATATGTTTTCTATATCCATGGTATCCTCCCTCCCTCCCACCCTCCCTCCATGCTCTGGTGGTCACAATCGCCATGTGGACAATCCACATGATTATCTTGGATGCCATCGCAGGCTCCACCCCCACCCTCCCAGAAGCTGTCCACAGATTCCAGTCCCATTTGGTGGACCACTTTCAGGCGTGAATGTTTGGATACCTCCCACCACGTCGCTGTCAGTTGGTCTCCTCTTGGTTCCCAGCTTGGTTCATCAAATAGGACCCTTTCCTCCACATGTGTTCAATTGTGGCTACGGCCCCTTCACACGTTCCCTCCCCCTCCCCATAGTGGCGTTCCCGCTGGCAACAAGAGATAGCATCACTTCTCTGGGGTGCCTTCCCTGTTACTAAGTTTCATTTCTTTTAGGTCACATTTGGAAGTGTCTGTCCCCTGGTTGGCCTTCCTCGCAATAAATACTAATTTATATAAAAACATCCATTAAAGTTAATAAGAAACTTAATATTACGAAATAATATTTATTAGCTTCATATTAATTGATATTTCGAAAAATATTTCTAGCCCATACAAAGGTAATGGATTACCAATAACCAAGGGCTTATCTACACTCATATTCCGATATAAATTACATCAGAATATTTTAATGGCCTGTTAATTAGATAAATATAATATTTCATAGGCATAAGACTTATATAATGTGTCTATGTTTTTATATTTTGTTATGGCGTTCTGAAGATGATAAAAAAATGGTGTTGTGAGACATAAGCTGTAAAAAATATGCAGTTTATTAAGTAAGAGTCCCTAATTTGTAGTACTGCTTTTAAAGATTTTCTGAATTCAAAAGAGTACCCTTAAAACTGAACACTTACTTACTAGTTTGACACATCTTTTTAATTGCCTAAGCCGTCATAATGCACTCCAGATTCATTTTTATAATAGATTAGTTTTTTATTTGTAGAAAGTGAAAGCATATTTGTTTATTTGATGATGGGTCTTGGGTTCCTAGAATTATTTGGATTACATACACTCTTGTGGCGTTTAATATCCACTCCCTATTTGAACAAAGAGCTATAATATGTCTAATTATTAAATTACGTGCTATGGAAGGGTTTTCTCATAAGTTTAAAGGTCCAGAAGGATAATCACAATGTTTAGGTTAATTCACCATAAGCGCTATTCCACATGTCATCTAAAAAATCAAGTAATAATTTGTTTGGAAACTCATATTATGGTTACTACTTATCCAAATATAATCTAGACATTAAAATAATACGTTTCTGGAGCCAGGTAAAACTTGATCCTCCAATTATAACTTTTAGAAATTCATATAGCTTCATATTTTGCTTAGTACAATACTTTAACTTTAGATTTCTTGTAAACAATATTTGACTGATGAGGTTGTAAAGAACTTCAACTTATATTTCGTCATATAATGAAGCTTCTTAAGTGCAGCTTCAATGTTTTAGACTCCTCTAAAATTAATGCATTACTAATAATTGAGGCGTCTAATAAAGTAACTAAAATGGCCACATATAAGCGCTAAATGTAATTCCACATAGTTATATTATCAAATATAGGTAGATTTTTAAATCTGACTATATATCATTTAAATTGTTGGACTATTTAGTGTTTTTTGAATTGCTTTGGAAGTATAAAGGGCTGGTGCAAATAATTAAAGGTTTTCTTTTATCAGGAGGTTCTGAGTAGCTGTTTAGCTTATTAGAGGTACTATTTTTATTTTATTTATTTGAGGATGGCCGACCAGGGGACTGACACATCTGATATGTAGGGAAAGGAAAGTAAAGAGGGGGAGCACACTAAGCATGGGAACCTGAAAGTTTAGACATGGTACACTTGGGTGTGGCTAGTAGCCACGGGTGGTGGGTGACTATGACCTTAAGAGACTTGACAGCTCAAGGGCTAATAGGGTGTACCACTTTTAGAGTTTGTGAGGTTTTTAGTGTCACATCGAAGGAACCAGATTGGTAGCAAGTTACCCATCTGTATCTTCCATTTGTGTTTTAGTGATCTGAATATCCAGGCTTGGAAGTGGTCGGCCATATGGCTGTGGAACCTGACGATAGCTTGGTTAATGTTGTGGAAGATCCCGTTGAAAACAGCAAGGGTAATTGTGTGAATGGACCATATAGCAATACTAACATATAAAGCCCTTAGCGTCTGGGATATGTGAGACAATTTTGAGTCCTAAGATATCGCGGAATAGTCAGAATTCAGCTGATGGTGATTGCTGGAATAAGTACATCACATTGGCCCAGACAAGCTTGGACGGCGGGCACTCTTCCAGGCGGTGGGCTAAAATGTTGGGTCAGCCGTAGATGGCGCATGATTGGAACATTGAGAAGGTGCGGTTGGCTTTCCTAAACGTACAACGCATGTAGCGCCACACTGTGGAGCTCACTTGTGGGGATAAGAGGGGGCAAGTGATGAGGTCCCACACCTTCCTTTGGATGCGCAAGTCATATGGGACGTCTTGGTAATCTAGATAGTCAATCCAGGATAAAGGGAAGGGTGGTAGTGGGGTAGGTGCTTTGGTCACAATTTGTCCTCTGCGGAGTTGCATATACTCTATTGGAGGGTTAGTATCTTTGGATTGTTGTGCATAGGAAAAACTAAAATCCCCTTGACTTTGGGTGTACAGGACTCGTTTGAAGTAGCGATTGGTGTTGTGCGGTCCTGTGGCTGTTGTATGTGTTGCTAGGTACTTCATCAGTGTTGTAGGGTTGGATGGGCACCTCAGATGTAGTGCCCTTGCAAAGTTAGTTTGGGCTGCCTTGGCCCAGTGGGGGGATGGCGGGTTGGGTGACGTTGTCAGAGCTATTCATGAGCCAAAGATTTGCGTTACTCATTCTGTAAAGTTGAGAAGCCCCATCCCGCCTTTCTTCCGTGGGCCATAGATGGTCTCTAACCTGACTGGTGCGCGGTATCCAGACCACAGCCAGTTCTGCATGAGCTTACTGGCTGTGGTGGTTTTTTGGCGGAGAAAGGAACTGCGTAAGAAGCAAACCATAACTTTGAAAAGATCAGGGAGTTGACCAACACAACCATTGCGGCTAAACTAGCTTTACTCCGCCACATACTTGTCATTCTTTTTGTGATGTTGTCCAATATTTTGGTTTCAATGGTGTCAAGTGCACATCCACCAGCCTCGAGCCATATTACCAGATGACAGACTGGGTTGGTGGTGGGGTGGGGTTCAAAGGGTAAGAACAGTGGTTTTATTGGCATAGGTCTTTGTCTTGTAGTAGGATGTGCGGTGGGTTAGTTTGGTCGGTGGTGGTAGGGTGGGGTCCAATTTGAACTGAATTTGCCCATTACATTTACCTCTGTTTTGTGTTTGTTCATCTTGGCGTTACTCATTGACCCATACTGGCGAATGAAGCGCTCAATTGCTCTGGCATCCCTATTGCCTGAGATGCTGACTACGCAGTCATCAGCAAAGGCGAGCATTTTGGTTGGTAGTTGTCCCTCCAACCTGATTCCAGAGAGCTTTGAGCTTACTATGCGGAGGAGAGGGTCAAGGCTGAAATAGTATAGTAGGGGGCTAAGCGGGTCGCCTTGTTTGAGGCCACTTTGTGAAGTGATGGTGTCAGTTAATAAACTTGGGCCTCTGATTGCAAATCTAGCTGAGCGTGTTAGGAGGAGCGCCCAGTTTATAAAGCGGGATGGTAGGTTGAAGGCCTTTGCCATTGTTCCAAGTAGTCCCAGTGCACTCGGTCATATGCTTTCTTTTTGGTCCAGGAAGGCAAGGGCGCCAGTGGGGTTAGCTTGGCAGATATTGGCTATGGTGTGAATGTTATCCCAAATCGAGCAACTGGGGATAAAGCCAAACTGATGGGGGGAGAGGGCTGTCTGTGCAATTCATCCCAGACGCTTAGAAAAATTTTCGTTAGTATTTTAGTATCATTATATGTGAGAGCAATTGGACACACATTGTTTAGGTCTGCCTGGTCTCCTTTTTTGAAGAGTGTGACCACATATGCATCTTGGCCGCCAGGTAGAAGGGCTGTGTCCTCCAGGCACTTGATCATAGTTGCAAGTAGTACTGGTGCGATGTAATCAAAATACTTTTTTAAAATTCATATGGGAGGCCAATAGGCCCAGGGCACTTGTTGCGCGGAGAAGATTTTATTACCTCTCATAGTTCATCTCTAGTGATGGGTTTGGCAAGGTCTGCTTTATCAGCTATATTGTCAATATTAGCAGATAATAAAATCTTTTTAATTTTTCTAGGTGTCGTGAAATCCACCATGTACAGGTCAGTGTAAAATTGGTGTAATTCAGCCAATTTTTTGAATGGTATGGACGCCAGTGTGTCATCTGTTCGATGGACCTGTGTGCAGGTTGCCAAGATCAAAATTGGTTTAAAACGGTGGAAGAATTGGGCCATGTGAGTTTTGCTGGATAGAATGTATTTTGATTTGTGCCATACTTCAGCATAGTGCTGGTGTTTTCATGAGAGGGAGTTGGCCTGTGCAGATATTTGGAACCACAGGCGTCCCCATTGAGGGCTGTATCCCTTGCGAGGTGTGTTGTTTTCTAAGTGTTGGAGCTGTCTGATAGCCTTATTATCTGTTGCGGATGTCATGGCCAGCTTTCTGGAGTTCAAGTGACAGGCTTTCTTGGTTACTCTAGCCTTAAAAATTTTCCCACTCGTCAATAGGGTTCCCAGTAGGAGGTCATTTTTTGTCTGTGTTGTTATCACCATATTGATCCAAAGTTTAAGCTCTGGAAGATGGATGATGCTTGGGTGAACTTTGTGCCAGGTCGGTGGTTTTTGGTATTTCGCCGCAGATGATAATTTTATTGAAACCATTTGATGGTCAGAGAGGGGATAATTGTTGTAAAATTTGATGCATGGTGATGGAAGTCTACAGGGGTAAGCATCAGGTCAATCCGGGTCATTGAGACCAGTTGGTTGTTATTGTAGTGAGGCCTCGTCATGTTGGTCAATGTGGTGGCCTGTTTGGGGATGGTGTCATACAGGCCCAGAGTTGCCTTTAGTATGTGAAGTTCCATGTGGCCATGGGGTATGTTCTTTGTTTTAGGCCAGCGGTCAGTTATGGCATTGAGCCAGCAATTGAAGTCTCGCACAAAAGATGTTGCCTCAGCAAAAGGGATGAGAGGATATAGGAAAATTTTTTTTGGTGGTCTTTTGGATCATTTGGGGCATATATGCACGCCACGGCGAATTTTTCTCCATTCCACTCAAAATTCGTTAGAAGCAGCTATCCCTCTAGGTGGGATGATGTGCTTTGAATATTTAATGGGGGATTGCAGTTGGATCAAATTACCACCCCAAAGTGGTACATCAAAAGGATTTAGCTGGAAGGAGCCTGGTTGACCATGACTCCTCCTCCCCCAGTGGACAGTGGGGTTCTTGGATGGCCAAGATGTCCACAGGGATATTGTGCAGGAAAGCCATTTTATTGGCCCAGGATGTGGGGCCTTGGCTCCCACAATGTTGAGCGTCCCTATGGTGATTGCAGTAATCTACACATCAGGAACGTTGGGGCGACCCACTGGGGTCACCCCATTCCCTAGCAGCGTGGGTCATACTAAAAATTTGGGGCCAATCATCCAGAAAGGGTCCAGCCTGTTGCTCAGTAGTTGTAGTGTTGGTTTTGTTTTGTTTCTATAGGTTTAGATTACTCCGTGGAGTTTAGCTCTGGCGTTGGTTGTATTGTGCCCCACCAGCGTAAAATTTTCCGCTGCTTACCTGTGGGCTAGATGTGCAGAAGCTAGGTGTTGGGGCAATTGGTTTTGTGCAGGAGCGTTGTCACTTTGAGATTGGCTGGGACGATCTTCCATATCATACTCATGAACCACATTGTCTCTGGTCACATGTGATTGACTAAGAGGATCCACAGTGGTGCATGGTGGTTCTGCTTCAGTGTGGTTGGAGGCGTTTAGTTGGTTGTTTTTGAAAAATTCGCTTTGATTATGTTGGATTTTATGTGGGGAATCTGAAAGGTTATTTCGCCGTGCTGCCATGGCATCTGACTGAATCTGGTCCGGGAAAAATTGTGGTGTGGGCTTGGGTTTTGGCGGAACTCGCAGCCTGCTTGCAGGCAGCCTGTGCGTGATGATGATCCTTGCGCAAAATGGGTTTGACAAAAGTGATTTTGGCTCTTTTGCCCCAATGGAAGGCGTAAGTGGCATCCTTTATGTAAACAGAGGCAGGGTTCATTTCATCCATAGTGTCCTCACAAAATTCTGGTGCTTCCATACTGCACTTGATGGTGCACGCATGGTCTTTGTGGCCTAGAGCTGAGCAGAAGCTGCAGGTGGGTGGGGTGTGTTCCAGTGTGATGTGGAAGGGGCGAGATATGCTGCCATTGGGGAGGTTGATGGTCGCCATGCGTGGAATGAGGGTGATATCCTCTACCACGTCCTGGTCAGGTTCAATAATGGCTATTGCCTTCCCTGTACACAGGTGGGGCAGGAGGGGGAATTTTTTGAATTCAAATTGTATAATTATGCCATAACTTTTGAGGCCCACGTGGAGCTTGTCCTTGAGGATATTATGGTGCACGGTGCTTGGGAGTCAATCAAATATGATGAATAGGTCATTTGCCTCATTCCTTCATGTTCACACTGTGCGGATAATGCGATCTTTATTAAATTTAAAGCAAAATTTGGTTTTTGCTGCTTCTGCCGCTTCCTCCATGGTCATGAACCTGACATCCAACCATCCTCTATGTGAATTTTTAAAATTTACTGAGACGGTGTTTGGGAAAATTGTGGAGAAGGCCTCCCCCATTTTTTCCTACAACTTGTGGGAGGTATCGCTGACCATAATTCTAAGGCTGTGCTTGAGGGAGGACAAGGGTTGGTAGTGTTCAATTTTTGTGAAAGCGCCCATTTATTGCAGAAAGTGCAAAACTCCGGGTGTGGCGCTATGCTTACCCCTTTTGGGGGAGGTTGTCTTAACGTAATGCTGGGGCGTTTTTCTCTGATGGGTTGGGTGGGTTTAGGGCCTTTTGCGCTGGCCACTTTTGCCCAACTGGTGTTGGTGCATACGAATCTGCTCATTTTCCTGGTTGATTGTCAAATTAAGATAATTTGCAGAGAATCGTGTTACTAATAGTGATAGTAATGGAAAATAAAAGCCCAGAGGTACTATTTATATGTAGGACTATGACTATATTATCAGAAATATTTTTTGATTGGACACATCTTCTGAGAAAGTTGAGTAAGCGCCTAATAAATAGTAAAATCAAATAGACAACTGAAGTTCATTAACTTGCTTTACATAGCTATTATCTCCATTTTATATGCTGAGGGAGTTCAGTAGAATCATGGTTTATATAACCTTTTTATAAGTAATATCTGATATCATCTTACATTGTATCTAATGGATTTATTCTAGTTTTTAGTTTTTAGTTATAGATGAAATTCTTCAAATTTCTTTCACATGCTGTTAATGGAGTGAGAATCTAAATTGGTTAAAAAGTGTCTTGACCATATTTTATTTGTAATATATTAGTTCTAGTAGTAAATTCTGTCTAGGATCTTGGAGAAAAACTTATTTCTATGCGATACTACTTCTATAGCTTATCCAACTCATTTAATATTGTCCTAAACCGGTGCTTTCAGGTTGCTGTGGGCTCCTTAGTATCAATAAATTGTTAATCTATTTTAGACGCATACCATTTCTAGTGCCATTATATTATACCATTTGTTGTCAATAGCAAGTTTATCAAATTACTTTTAAATGTGATTTAATATTATAGAAACTAATCCATCTGTTATGTTGTGCGTCAAAAAGCGTTATTCTTCATAGCCTAGATTAAATATTGCAATTTTTAAAAAGCTTTTTAGAGTTAGTTTTTTAATATGATGTAATACCACATAATATGATGCATGCACTATTAGTCTACTAGTGCCACATGGTGATGTGCATTAGTGTAGTGCTAGTTATGTATTGTAAAATACAGATAGTTGGCTATAATTTTTACTAAGCTTCATTGAGATCAGGTGCTATGCCGTAAAAGTTACAGAGAGTTAACTATAGTTTTGTACAGCTCTGCAGTCTATCTTTTTTGTGGACAAAAGTCAGACTGAAAAGCAGTCTGACATTATCTAGTTAACTAAACCCCCAATAACAAAATTGAGCTAGTTACTATGATGCTTACTGAACTTTTCTACTTTCAAGAAAGGTGAGGTTGTGAACATCATTCATGAATATTTTATAAAAGTATTTTACTTTATTGTTGTGCCTTTTGTCTGATAATACATCAGAACAAATAATTTATTCTCTTAATTTGTATATAAAACTGATATTGAGAATGAGGGTTTGATTAGTCTGGCCATTATGTTGATGTTGAACTTAGGTACTGAGTTACATTAATTCTAATGTGATTCATCATTGACATATTGTGTAATATGTTTTAAAAGAGAATATTGTTGATTAAAGTTTTTATAAACATATGATTAATTCCTTACCACCATGGCTGAAGTAAGCCACAAATCACTAATATACATTGACTTACCTTGGCTCAGCGGTTTTTCACAATTGAATTTAGCTTATTATTATTACTTAATTACCTCAGCGCTACTAATAACGCGCCATCTATAGGGCTTTTATAAATCTTGCTAATTGATTATCCTTTTTATTGTATGTTTATGAAGTAAATTTGGATAATATGTCCCAAGGCCTAGCTAATTTGTTTAATATTTTTGAAAATATTATGCAAATACCCTAAATTCTAAGTGCTTCTTAGTTTTCAATGATTTTGCCTTCTATGAGAACCCTGGGAGCAATAGTTATTTCTGGAAGTGATAATTCTTTTGGAAGGGGATCCTGTTCTTACTGGAGCTTCAAATTGTTTCTAAAACCAATACTACAATCTTTGTGCTTCTTAGCCTCTGTCTTTATCTGTAGCACAGTGTGCTTAGTTTTTAGTCTAAAAAAACCTTTTTATAAAAAAGTTTATACAGAGTTTTTAGTAATACTGTTACCAAAGTGTCACCTTTATAATTGTGTATTGTGACTGTGCATCTAAAACTTGATGTCACTGTGCCATCTAACAATTAGCAGGTAAATTTTTTACAACTTGAAGAATTAATAGCTTCTACTAAATATTTAAACATCATTATAATCTGGGACTAAGTTTTGATAACTATAAAGTGGGCACCACTTTTAGTTTCCATGATTTATACATATATGGCGTTAGCTATAACAATTGATAGGTCAAATTAACCAATTATTCTCCTTTGATTATAGACAAAGACATCATATTATCCATTAATCACTAACAGAAATTTAGTGTAGTAGTCTATATTAAATTATTTGATTTATTTGAGGTACACCGACCAGGGACAGACAGTACCAATTCACAACACCCAAAATGACAAATAAAACTACTAACAAGTGGGAAGCGGAAACCACTAACCCACCATGGCAGAGGGTGAGGAGGGGTTGGGGGGTTGGTTTTTAGAAAGACCCACTTGATCATGGGATGTTAATTATGTATTGGACCAGAGCAGAGAGCCAGGGCGTTGGGGCATCCACATAGTGGGGGTGGAGGTCAGCGTAGTAAGAGTTTTCCACTTCCTCATCAATATAATGACAAGAAAGTAATTTAATAAAAGCTGAGAGGAGAATTTCAGCTTCTTTGCGGGCTTCAGGAAGTTGGGTGAAAAAAAAGATACTGTGGTGGGTGATTTTGGCTGAGGGGTTGAATGAAGCAAGCGTTGCATCATTCATAACAGCAACTTCAGCATCATCAAATAGTTTTGAGATGTCACTGCAGGCAGATTCAGGGAAGTTGGGGGGAAAGAAGAGGGTGGGCAGGCCATTCTGGAACTGAGCCAAAAACTGGGCCACTGCGGTACATAGTTTCAGGCACTGAGGAGAGGCCACCGCAGCTAAGGCGAGCTGGTGGTCACTTTGGAAGGGGGCTGTATTGGGCAGAGGAGCGAAATGGCGAGGGGTAGGGGTTTCATCAAAGTCAGGAAGGGAAAATTCTGCCCAACCATAATTAAATTGGCAGAGAGGTTGACCTGTATGCTTACTAATGAGGACATTACCTGATTTTTCAGTCTCAGCCAATGGATCCCATGGATTTTGGTTCACTGGAATAGTGGCGTTCAAATTTGGGTGGGTGGGATTGGGCGAATGGGCAGCTGCTTGGGTGCCAATGGTGGTCCAAGCTTTGCTCTGATTGGCTGGGGTGGATTTAGGTGGGAGAATGAGGCTGGAGGTTTTGGGGGGCTGATTTTCCATGCAGGCCCACTGAACGAGATTGGAGGGTGGGAGGGGGCAGCAAAGCGCCCCATACTGAATCTCCAGAGGGGGGCTCAGAAGCTGCAGCAGCGGAATTGGCCTGAGGGCACGCTTTTTTTGCATGGTTGAGGCCAAAGAAGAGGAAAAAATCTGCCTACCATTATTGACCTGAGCCCAAAAGAAATGATCAGGCGCTGCAGCCACACTAGCGTGGGGTGGGATTTGTTGGGCTATAGCAGGGTGGTGTGAGATGATGGTGGCTGTTGCATGAGGAGCAGCAAGGCGCTCCACACCAGATGGAATGGAAAAGATGAGGTTGGGCTGAGTGCCATAAGCTATAAGCCCCATGACCAACTGGTCATACAAAACCTGGGGTGGAAGGTGGGATGGGAGATTTACAAAGGATACCACCAGCATGGTGTCTGAAGGGAGGCGAGTATGGGTTGTGGGAATGGGGGTATTTTTATAAATTAGAGGAGTTTGTGCTGCCACTTCAGTGTATCCTCAGATTGTAACCCAACGTCAAAGTAGCCCTTAAAAGGGCGGAAGTCTATAAAGCCAGCTGGTGCAAAGGCTGCAATGGCTAGGTCAATAATTGCCTTATCAGCATATGGGAACAAATGCCCATAGTCCACTCTGAGGCAATAGTGAATGGCAGAGCAAGGGAGGGCAAGAGGATGGGGGCAAGAAGGGTGGACGTGCACCAGGTGGAGCGCTAAGTCCCGTGGGGGGACAAAAATGGCTGGAAGCAGTGGGTGGTCTGTTTGAGCCCATCCGAACGCGCTTACCTGCAGGGCAGAAAATGCTAGGTGGGGGTGCACCGCTGCCCCACACTGGGGGTGGCAGGCGGCGGAGCCAAAGGACATCAAAGAATAGGCTTGGGCAGATGGCTGTGGATAAATAAAACTTAAATTTAAAATCGCTCAAAAGTGACTTCAAGCGATTCAAAAAGTCTATATTAAATTATTAAAAAAATTAATCCTAAATGATAACTATTGTTTTTAAGGTTGTTTAGTAAAGAATATTAAACTAGGTTTCACTAATAAATTTTATAACATGAAAATGATTTTTTGATATCCAATTGTTATTATTGGATTTTTAAATTTGTCCAGATGAAATCTAAATCCTATCAGAAAAGATTAAGAATGAACTCACTTTATATATCAAGCTTCTTTTGATTTGGTCAAAGAGATAGCCCTTCTGATATGTATCAACAAAACAAGTGCCTTGTTGTACGCTCACAGATTGAAAATTCACAAGACTATAAAACTTTATTTATTAAATGACATGTTCCTGTATATCAATCTTCTTCAAATCATAAATTTGTTCCTCATTCAGTCAACAATAAGCTAACAATAAAACTTTCTACATAGATTGATAACAAAAAACATCTACAATAAAACTTTACAGCTCTATATATTATAAAATTCAAAGAAAAGTAGTAATTATGATTAATAAGTGTTTACTTGTGGTTTTTATTTTTTGTAGGTATTTCGATTCCCTTGTAAACCAGGAGCTGGTATATTTATACCTCTTAATCCATCTATTAGTCCTAATCAATTCTAAGAAGTTACCTGAAAAAGGTTCTATTAAGTCATTATCAAGCTTTTTTAAAATTCTTATATATGTATTAAAATTAGTCTTCTAATCAGTTTTTCTTGATCTTAGATTAACAGCATCTACTATATGATTGTCATCATATTCTTTCAGTAATTTAAAATATAATTGGGTAAGTTTTGGCATTGTTCATTTATAAGTCACCTAAAATTTAGCACGATTCAATCTATGTCTTATGCTGGGATGTATAATATGAATTTTAATATTATCTAAAGGATAATCATTAGTGATTTAACTTAGATTAGGACAAGTGCAAGTCATTGTGATATAAATGCATGTCTGATTGATACTTTGTTAGGAAGTAAACTTAAGTCAAAATCACTTTTTGAATATGAATAATGAATATAAGTGCATAATTACTTATGTAAACTTAACTGGTTAGAATGCAATCTAATTTGTGTAAATCTTAGGTCGAATACTTCACTTAATGCGCCCCAAGTTAAGTTTATATTACATTAGTAATGGCACCGCTTTCTTAATCAACTCATTTTCTAAGTGCAAAGCTCTAGAATTAGCGAGCCCATTCGAAATTAGAGCTTGGATGATTAAGTATTAAAGTTTAAATTATGTATTCATTCTAAGAGAATTTTAAAAAAGTCTTTTAAGTAACTTTATGAGAAGGTTAATGGTTTTCTTTAAGCAATTTCTATTAGTTAAGAACAAAAAATGTAAAAGATAACATAGCCCTTTTTATTTATAAAGTAAAAAACTTTATTTTCAATTGCAAACTCTACTACAACTTATGAGAATCAAGGTTTTTAGTTAAATAATCTCATTTATGAGATGAGCGTACACCCAAAGCATGGTAAGGCTTGGTATGTGTGTTAAAGGGCACATTGCTGGTATTTGCAACATACAAGGTAAATAAATGCCTTAGAGAATCTAGTGGACAGGCATAAAATAAGACCCAAAATGCCTTACCTAGCAGTATTCTTGGAAATGTACACTAAATGTAACAAATACATCAATACGCCTCATTATCAACTGTTATCTTTGGTGTAATAAGAGCTTTGGATTTTTCAGAATACAGATTTGATGGCCCTTTAAGAAAACTTTTGCAAAAATATGTAAAAATTACCCGCACACCATTTAAGTTGCAGTCCATACTGCCCTCTGTGGATAGGTGGACCTTAGGTTTGAAATGGTGGAAGTAGCAAATGACGCTGCACAAGTATGCGTTACAGTTGGCCTTTCAGATGGTCAAGGTGGGTGGGTGGGACAAAGCGCACACATAGGACACAGTCAATAAATGTTTACTTGTTTTGATTACCTTTCAACAAACATGGTTTGCAAAGTCAAGCAACACATCCGTTGAGTTCTTTTTCTAATATGGAGGAAATGGATTATTCAAAGTGCAATGTTTTTCCATATGTCCTATGGTAATATGATCAAGGCTATTGCAGTTAATACCTTATGCAATGAAACTTCAGAAGATTTAACTAGAATCCCACAATATACTATCCTCATGATCAAGGGAAGCGATTGCACGCTTTCCAGTAAACAGTGGCTAATGTATCACACATATGAACTTACTACAAGGCTTTTAGACAAAAATCAATGCTTTCCCTGTAAAAGAGGGATTAAAAAGTATTAGTTTGTTTCTGAGGCAATGATGAAACCAGTAACGACCATGAATGGGTAGTTGCTTTTACTGCCACCTTTCACTGGGGAGAAATAGGGCAGTATATTATGGATGATTAAGTGCCCCCACAACATCGTAAGAAAGCCAAACAGGACCATAAGGCAGCCGCCAAGGCGATGGCCTTGGTGGAAGCCACCATCTCACCAAAACAGATTCAGGATAATAAGGCGGAATTCCCTTTATCTTCTCATTTCCAAACTAACAGCCTGTCAGTTTGCACTGATCATCAGCCCTTGGCCCATTCTGATATTTGAGCCAGTTTGCACCACCCAGAGCTTTGCACACTCACACATGCAACCTGCGCACCAATTGGAACTGATTTTACCCAAACAATCCAAACCAAGTTATATTAACTCATTAATGGTACACTGCAAGTTTACAGTAACAAAAAACTTGTGCTCTCAAAAATCAAAGAGTAATAAGTCTGCAGCCTTGAAAGGTTTTAACTATACTCCAGTCCTTAGTCACCTGTATTTCACTTGCAGTAGGGATAAACGGTGCCCATGGAGAGCAAAGAGTAGGGCCTGGGGCCCCTCCCAATTGCTCTTGAAGCGTGCCAAGCATCTCAGTGGAGATAGTGACGTTGATCATTGTGGGACTCAAGGCCTCTCCACCCCACGCAAGAAACTAAGTTTGCTGCAAATCCTCTCCACGGACATCCTGGCAATATAAGAAACCCACTGTCCACAAGAGGAAGAAAAGAAATGGGAACGCATGAACCTCCTTAATTTTTTATTTGGTCACCGCACTGTGGGGTGGCAGAATGGGGAACTGAAACTTTAAACTAGTTCTCAAACTCTTTTTTGAATGGCCACTACTAAGCTTATTTCTCGGAGCATGATGAGGTGCAGAAAATTGTGAGAGTTATGACCTAACCTGTGCACAAGTTCAAAGAGTCTTTAAAAGATTGCCCTCCTTCCTCTTCCCTCCAATACCTTTGTGGTTAGTGACATGAAGTGTTGGGTAAACCCAGCCATAGACCAGTGGCCCTCTAAGGTTGCACTAGGGACATGGTGAACTTCACGTCTAGAAGGCTACCTGGGCCACTATGACCCCCTTCTAAAACACTTTCTCCTTCTTCATAACGTGGTTCACTCTCATGTACACAATTTTAGTTGCTTTCTATGTCTCACATAGACCTCGTTCATGCACCATTAGTTTTTAACTTAGTTTTAACTTTACCACCCCAAAACCTTTTCTTAAATTACTGTTTTCGTTTTGGTGTCATTTACTCTGTCAGGACCAACTAATTAGTTGCCTTTGTTGGCTGAAGCTTTGCCAGACCACCTTTTTTATTAAAGTTTTGAGCAATAGTGGTGCCTAACCCAAGAGGGGGAGCCGCCATGCATCTTTATTTTCAAATGAACCAAACAAAAAGATTAATGTAAATAAAAAATTTATAATATAGTCCCTAAGTTATCAGCCTAGGAAGCCAAATCAGAAGGTGAGAAAGCTTTGGGGAAACTTTTGCCCAGCGCTCACTTTAGATTGTGGACCATGGCGGACAACATAGTGGTTGAGGCATCAGTGACATGTGACATAAGGTGTATAATTGTGGGTTTTCTTTGTTAATGAGGCCGGCGGTGTCCATCAACTCAATGTACTGAGCAAGTTGATGCTCAGCAAAAGTGATGAGAGAGGCACACAAGTGAAAGACTTGATGCTCTGGTAGGTTTGAGGATAATTGGGGTCAAACAGAGAATTTTCTGCAATGACAATGTAATTGTGGCTCGCTCAAAAGCGCACTCCTGAATTCATATTTTACATCCTCATCAAAATCATGGGGGAAATTTGAGATGGGAAACCCTCAACAAGGGGTTTTATTGACCCATGGAGATGTTGGTGGAGGGGTGTTTTAGTTGGAGCTGCTGCTGCTTCTACCGCCATTTTGTTAATATTTTATAACTAGGGAAACTGTTTTTAGATCTAAAACGGTGGGGGCGTGAATTGGAAGGATTTAAAAAATTCCTCCAAGGTGAAATCAGGCTTAAAGTTATAAGGCTAATCTGTATCATTAATCCATTTGAGCTTTAAATGGATTTAAATCAGCTAATGCCAGGCCAGCCTCAGGAGTCAGTGCAGTGGTGATCCTGATTGTCTGCAAACTTTTGCCACAGCAGCTCAGCCAAAACTGTTTCAGCCATCAGCTCAAAATTCTGTAATTCTGACAAATTTTTTAAAAAAATTAAATTTTGAATGACTGCTGCTTTAAAAGCAGCACAAGAATTAGATTAGGTTTGGGCAGGAGGTTTGCACCCCATTTTGAAACTTGGGGTGAGTAAGCAGCCAGCTTGACGCCAGAAGGAGGGGTGGTGGAAGCAGTGGAGCAGAAGCCGCAGGGCACTTACGCTTTATATGATTTATTTGAAGCACAAGGGGCATATGATGCAGCCATTTTCAACATGCTCACAAAAAGATTGATCAGGTGCAGATCTGATCACAATGCAGGGGGTAATCGTGAGGTGGGTGTTATGATGGAAATGGTGGATCATTGAAAATGTGCGAAGCCCTTTCAACTGACCCACCCTGTTGTGAACCACAAACTGCAAGATGGGGTCTGCGCTGTAAATGGCCAAACCCTTATTCAGTACATACTAAATGCTTTTAGGGAGAGAAATGAAAGCAAACCGGCAAACTGGACCACCAAAGTGGCCTCATCTGGGAGCCAGGTTTAAATTGTTAGGAGGGGAATTTTTTTATAAATTAATTGCAGTTTGGATGCTACTGCTGAATCAGATTTAGAAAATAAGCCAAGATCAAAATAATCCTTAAATGAGCAGAAGTCAATATAGATGGTGGGTTTAAAACTGCTGTGGCCGTCTCAATGATGCCGCACTTGCATATGGGAAGAGATTCCCATATTTGACCCAGAGGCTGAAATGCAAATTGCTCTGTGGGAGCACCAAAGGGCTCAAGAGCACCGCTTGGGAGCTTGCAAAGTAATGGGCCAAGTCCTGAGGGGGACATAACGCCTGATAGCATTGGGAGGGCTAGCAGAGTCTTACTGGGTGCACTTCAGAGGCGGCCAAATGATGCCAGATGGTGGCGCACCACCACCTCAAGCTGGGACAGCAGGCATCAATTGCATCAACATCATTAAGTTTTGGCATGTTTAGCAGTCATGTTTTTGTGTTTTTAATAAACCTAATATGGCTTCAATCCAGATATTAAAGCAAAATAAAGATTTTTACCCAAGTATTTTTAATGGGTCAAAACCGCAACTTTGGAACAGAATTTATGAATTTATTTTATATCAATCCCCTTGCCACAATATCTGCCTTTAAGTCGTGAACCATTTCCAGATATGCCAGATATTGTCACTATGCTCCCTTGCTTTTTTGGTGGTCATTTGGCGCAGTTTAGCAGAAATGATTACCTGGAAAGCAATATACCTGCTGTAGTTTACATCCCGCATGGGGCCGCAAGTAAGCTGAGGTGTCCAATCACTTGAACTCACTGATAAGAGAACACCAACATTACTTTTGTGTTCAGTATATAAAATTACAACGGGAAGAAATGTTTTGCCTAGTTCATCCACCAGTTTTATTTTACTAAAACAAATATGGCCTAATCCTCTAAAGCATATTGGCTAAGATCAAGCAAAGGTTTTGTTAGTATTATCATAAAACAGACCGATAAGTAAGGTCTCATGGTCCACTTAGCTTGAAACAAACATGGCCTGTATCCAAGTTTAGCAGATGGACACTTCCATCATAAATATACCAGATGAGGGTCTGCCTTATTCACCTATTTTACTCTGAGTTTTGTAGGTCTGACCCTGTCATGCCAGCTGAAATTTAATCAATATCCAATAGTGCACATATCTACACTGTCACCCAACACCCAAACCTAAAGAATCTAAACTCACAAGATGAACTCTGGTCCGCTGTTTGCATGCGTCACACATGAAAATACCTGGCCCTGATGATATTCCTTATGAAATTTCCATAAATATTTTTTTAGAATATCAAACCTTTTTTAGCCTCAATGAATAACTGCCTGTTGGATACATATATCCTTCCTGAAGGCCAAGATGCATATATGGTAACTTAGTTTAAAAAAGGTGATAAGCTTGATTTAGCAAACTGGTGCCCTATATCTTTAACTAACACTTATGCCAAACTTTCTACCAAAAGTATGTTCAAGCGCCTTGGGAAAGGCGCCTCTGATGTCATTTCCCATAAACAATATGTCTTCATTCCCAGAATATATATATGTGATAACATCCACACATAGTAGCTAATGTCTTCCAATCCCTGCCACTCATGTGATTTTATTTCTGGATCACTAAAAATCCTATTCCATTGTTACCTGTACTTACCTTAGGGCTTTAATAGAATTACCAGCTTCCTTCTTGATTTATAAAATTGGTAATGTTGCTTACTGAATCAGCCACAACGGCAGTCCATGGCTCAAGTTTGGACTTATTTGGTTTGTCTGAAGAGGGGTTTTGTTAAGGTAACTCTTGGAGACCTCTTTTGTACAAATTTTAGCCTTGACCACTCCTCCACAATGCAAATTCTCATTTTGCTAGTGTTCATGTGCAAGGCAAGGCACCAGTAAGTATGTTGGCAATTTTCATGTTTTTGTGATCAGTATCTCTAGTAATTATGATGCTGCATCATAGTCAACCATTCAGGAGTACTCAAGGATTAGTAATGCAGCCCTCAATGTCAACAAGACCAAGATAATTATTCTATGAAAATAATAAACTCTCTAGACACCTGCAACTTATGGTTAGCAGCATACTACAGCTTCATGGTCCCTTGTTCGCTTTCCTAGTCAGTCTTCACATATTGCCCCTCTTATACTTCTATTTGCCTCCAGGCCCGCTATGGGCCCAGTACGCCACCTGAGGTATGGCTTGAGATAAGAGAATATGCTATTGGGCTTCGACCTTGGTTAAGTGAATCCTTAACTATGGTTCATGATTTGTTTACTTGTCTTCTTATATGTTGGCTTACCATTTATATAAAATAAATGTTGATTGACGCTTAAGTGGACCTAAGGCCCAAAAAAATATAATTTTAGTGTCAAAGATATTTACTTGGGCCTAAAGGCCAACAACTCTATTATTTTATTTTTTTATTGACACTTTCTCAGACCTAATACCCAAAATTATCATCATTACTTGTTGATTGACGCTTACTTAGGACTAAAGCCCAAAAATATTAGTACTTTTTTATTTATAAGCTTTGAACAAAATATACCTCCAAGTACAGCATTAATAGGATTTATGATGTAACACCTTTTTAGTGCTCCTTTAGCTGGTATGAACCATGGCTTTTTTCCTCGCCTCTCCTTATCCATAACTTTACTTTAACTAATTATCGCTTCTATCTTTTGGGTAAAACTTTTCATTGATCCAAAAGGTCTATGGTAGTTAATCCCAGCCTTCTAATTTTGATGCCTTCCTAAGCTCAAGACATAGCTAACTTCCCCCTCGGGTTGAGACCATCTAGTACTAAAAAAAGACATAGCTAACTTGAGGTATAATAGAAGAATTTACTAATCCTGTTGGTTAAATCGGCACTAAAAGCATACCCCTTGAGTCCTATAGATAATCACAATTAATTATTAAAATAAATATTTTTCCCCTAATTTTTTAAAGTCTAAAGCCACTTTTTCTGTCACTCACATAATCATGTTTTAGTAAGCTTTGGCCCCATTTAAGAAATTTTGTGACGTACTAAGCATACCGTGGATAATAAGATTGCTTGGTTTTCTGATAAAAAGCACAGTAAGCAGCTAACAAATGGAAACCCTGACAACTAGTGTCACTACAGGGATATAAAATCAGTCAAGGCCTGCTTAATGAACTGCACAAGATACAAGCTTCTTAACACCAATATATATGGAATGATATAAAGGCTTTCTATCAACTTGCTTTATTTGCACCAGGGACTACAAAAAAAGTTCAAAAGACAAAAGCTTCTTTGTTTAAATAAACTATATGGAATGCCTTGAGAACAGAAGAAATTGCCTAAAGAAACGAAAAACCTTGATCTGCTTTCCACAACAAAAATCTATTCTTAGAAAAAACAAATATACTGAGGAGGCTCTAACGAGGTTCTATGTGAGGAGCTCAAATCCACCAATGATTTTCAATTAGCTAACACACAAGTTTGAGGTTGTTGTAGATGGAATGGTGAAAGCTATTACCCACTTTGAAAATGAACTTTTGACGTTTTCAACAGTACCATTCCTCTAAAGAAGCCCACACTAAGAAAATGTCATGGGTGGAAAAAGAATAATCATGGGGACCAATCCAAGGGACAAAGTTGCATATCAGGAGGCGAAGAAGGTGAAGTTGGCTGGCCTCCCTGATCTCAAGTATACCTTGGATCAACGCTGAGTGGAGGCAAGGTATGCCCAAGTTGGTCCCAGGGATGCTAGAGAAGTTTGGCCCTGCATAATAGCAGGTGCATTAGTATAAACCAGCTTTTCATTATATAAAAATGGTTTGCTTCAGTTTTAAGTTGAATGGGCTCAAAACCCGTTTTTTTTAAAACTTTCTAGCTTGGGTTGGCCGCTTTTACAATCAATTAAATTAAATTTGGTTGATTAACAATTGCAGTGTCTTGCCCGATGGAAGTGTGCACTTATTGGTGCGCCTCATCTTAGACCTGCTTCACTTGATTGAATGTTTTTCTAAATTACGTTAAATTTCTCATGTTGAGACCAATCCTCTCTCTTGTTGACTTCCCTTACAATAGATCCCTCATTTAATACACCGTTTTGTAATTATTTTATCTTGGATTATCTTGTGCATGGACCTCTTTGAGGATGTCTTGCACAACGTTTTTTTTAGATTTAAGTATGCTAGATCTATCCTCCCATGCACCGTTGGTCCGCCCCAGTTCCCTCCAACCTAGGACGCCTATTCTTTATCACTCGGCACTGCGTTTCTACTATTTGATATTCTCTCTAATGATAACCTTCCTCAATATAAATTATTATTGCCTAGCACCCTCTGCTAGGCTCTAGTAACTTTTTGTACTAACGACTAGTTCCCTGGCGTTGGCCCTGTGCACCATGCAATAACACGCTGGGAATAGGAGAGTTATAGACACTCCCCTTACAGAAGCTTGCACTTCTAATAGATGTTCAAGTACCACTGGAGGATGAAGCCTTACTCCAAACTAAGTATATGGACAAGAAGCCTTTATTTAAGAAGAAGACTTAAAAATAATCAAGCAACATAAGTATTTAATGGAAGCCAACTTACCAAAAGTAAACCCAAATGACTTAGCACCCACTCCATTCCCTGCGCCAAAGCTCCTTACTGCTATGAAACCAGAATTAGAGCCACCAAAGCTCAACAAAAAAATATTAAATTAAACTTTGCAGCTGTGCCAGGAACTTATGACGATCCAAATTACCCAGCCAATTTAACTGACTGCCTCACCACTCTGTTTTCTGACGCCGTGGTCCACAGTTTCTCAATCAGGCCATCTAAACTGAATGCTTAGGCGGCAAATTTGTTTTATTGGTTGAGGTTGCCAGAAACCGCAAAAATTCAGCTAGGTTAGCTGGGGTGAGTGACCTCAAGACAAAATCGCTCTTGTTTACTGCTTTATTTTATTTTAAACCTTTTAATTATTTTTATATATTTATTGTTCCTAAAAATTTAGGATTTTCTGTTGATGTCAGCAAAATTAAAGCTTTCTGACAATACTTGATGCTATTCAAAGAGTTTAGGGTTGCTAGATGACCACCTCAATAAATTTATGTAAACTATGCTCTGAATCTCTAACCCCTAATGTGTTGGCCAATCCAGGCATCAAAACTGTTTTTTTCATAATTGTGACTTTTACCTTGGATCTACCCGCCTAACAACTGCTACTTTAATTTTATAATTGATAGGCGATGCAGTGAACTGCCATATGGCGATCAAGGCCAAAGATGAAACCCCAACTAAAATTTAAGTTAAAGTGAGGCTATACTAAGGTCTACATGCCCTCATGATTAAGGAGGATTTGTCTAACATGCCAGCTGCCCTATGTACCATCCCCTCCAATCCGTTGTTGGCTAACTTGAACGAGATCTTGATGAATCTTGTAAACAACTCACCTACCTTCAATGGACATGAAGGTAAATTTAATCACCTGGGGTTTGAAATGAAATGCCTCAATTGTCCACACACCTCAAGAGAAGTCTTGATTTGAGGACACCATCAGCAAGGCAAAGGTACTTCCCATGGTAGCTCAAGATAAAGCCTCCAATCTAAACCATGTTCAGGGGAGACCATGTCTGTCCAACTCCCTGGGTGATGTTGCCACCTGTCTATTATCTGCATCCTCCCTAGATGTAGACTTGATGGCTGATTATCTTGCCGTTGACACCTCTGAAGCTGGGGTGAGAATAAGTAATGGATGTCAAGCTCAGCATCTTTGAAAACATCCTTGCAACTCATCAACCTTTATGTTGAGCCCTACCTGCACCAACCTCTCACGTGCGTCCTGCTCCATTAATCTACAGAATGTCTGCACAAGCTGAAACCGAACCTACCTTAGGCCCGCTGGGCCCACATATAACCCAAATGCACTGGTTATCACACTCCACCCAACTCTGGCAGATTGGGACCCTACCATGATTAGCTAAGCCTGAATAAAACATTGTCACCCCTTTTAAATGCTGTGAGGGGGCTCTGGGCTTCGCCCTAGGATAGTTGTTAAAATCTTGGGCTTAGATGGCTCCTTTTAGCCCTGGATTTCAACTCCACAGATTGTGGATCCTAGCGTTGACTATTTGAATGAGATTTAAAAACTGGAGCAATATTAGTATGAAGACTAATATTATAGTTGGCTGCCCAAATGCCACGTTGCGAGTAAAGTCCAACGCTAAGCTGGTGCTTCTTCCTCTTGAAGATATTTTAATCTGGTAGGAAACACTTTCCCTATTCCCTTCTCGCAGAGCCAAGCGGAGATATTAATATTGCTAACCTAAGGATATCTGATCCTTGCACTCTTTTCTTAAGAGTAATATTAAAACAAATAATGTTTAACAACTAAGTTAATGTTGATTTAAATAAAATTTTATTTGTAAATTATTTGGGGTTTTTGTAGTTAGAATCAGCACACAACTTTTCAGCTGTCTGATGAGAATATTTGTGCTCCTATACTGTTTTGACCCTTAGTGTTATGCACCAAATCTCATCAGTTACCATTGGCTTGGGTTTCTTAGGCAGCGTAATCTTTGGGCGTTTGGCGGACCAAACAATTGGATTAGGTACACAAACCCAATATGTTTCAGCCAATGACAATTCTACTCTTCCTCCGGCGTTTGAACATTTGGATAGTTTCTAATGACTCCAATTTATTTCACTCTGAACAATTCCCTATAATTCAAATATTAGGGATTATCCCAATATTGAATTATTGCTTAATTTAATTGGGGATGATGCTCAGCGAAATTATCATGTTGGCAGCTTCAGATATCAGTGGGGAGAATGCCCAACGATAATTCATATCTGGCAACTTCTAATATCATTGGGGATTCCACCCGACAATATTCTCATCAGTCAGCCACTATTGCTGACCCTCTCCAATTATAACCTAATCATTAAATCTCATATTCAGTCAAAGGGTTGGACTATGTGGTCATCTGCAATTCTGACACATCACCCTTCTTGATCAGATATCCAATGGAAGTTAAAACCCTTGGGAATGAAAGCCGCCTCACCTGGTGCTCATATTTGGTTTGTCATTTTTTTATGTCCTCAGCATAGTGCAGCTCTGTCCGCACTCAACGCCCATATGCTCTGGCTGGTATGATGACTTTGTATCCTTAGTTGCTACCCATTGCCACCTCTTCTCAAGCGCAGTTCCTGTGACATCATGCCGCGCCAGTCCCATCTTCACATCAGTTGTGAGTGATCATTTAGTCCACCTGTATAAACCCCAAGATGGGTTGTTGGCACTCTTGCCACCTGTACAAACCACAGGATGGGTTCCGTTGGCATTCTTGCCACCTGTACCATCCCCAGGACAGGTCTCAAAATCTTGTTGATAGGGACTATTCCGGTGGGCCTAGTTTCAGCCCTTTCTGATCCTGCCAATGCTCAGGACTCATGCCCACTACTATTCCTACCTCCACCCTTGGTAGGTGGGAATATCACTAGATGCATTACTGTTTGATTTAAAATTGCTTTTTTAATATTTTTTACTTTTTTATTTTTAAGCATCTTTTTATTTTTTTATCTTTTCTTTTTTTATTTATATATTTTCAAGCCCAATACTAAGTATTTGTGTGGACCTATTGGCTATTTGACCAACTTCAATATTTAATCATATAGGCATCATTTGCCAACTTGATAATTTTGAATGGCCCCATCTATAGGCGTCCAACTTGTTTTTCCTTTTTTATTTTTCATTGTCATTTCGAATGCCTGAGATTGTAATTTAATCAGGATATTGGACAGTTGAATAGAAATTGTTTGGCATCCATCCCTGAAGCTGTCTCTAATGCTGAATACAATATCAGTAGCAATATAGCTTTCCACCTGTATAATAGTTCAAATGGCGTTTTCATGGTCGCCAAATGGTAACTGATATTATAAGCGAAAGTGACCAAACTCAGATGTTCTCCCCACGTGGAAGTTTTCCCCATGACCAATTTTTGTAAGGTTGAGGCTAGAGTTGCATTCACTCTTTCCACCATTCCATTCATTTCTGGACAACAGGGGACTGATACAATACCGCAGATTCCTATTAATTTATTAAGCCTGCGAATCACATGTGAATTAAAGTTGGTTCCATTGTCAATGAGATTGACTTGAGGGCAACTGTTCCAATAGATCACTTGGTCAAGTATAAACTTCGCCATACTTTTTTGCATCTACTTTGCTGAGGGCTCTCAATTTGACCCATCAGGTTAAGTGATAGATTGCAACAATTATATACTTTACTCCTCTGGTTTAGATACTTAGGATTCCTATAACGTCTATGGACACCATGTGCCAAGCAAAACCTGGGCATACTAGTTGTACCCTATGATGTTCTTGTGCGGCTTGTGCAGCTGACATCCCACACAACAGGCTAAGTACCTGCCACATCATAGTTGATCAATTCCCAGTAATAATACTAATGAATATGATCCACTGTTTCCCTTAGGTCACCATAGCCGATGACCTTGTGAGCGGCTCATATGATTTCCACTCTTCTGATGGTTTATAAATAAAACCCATTTTCTTTCAATCATTTTTGTATAATTGATTGTCCTTAAATTCAGTATTTTCCATGGCTTTTCATAATGCATTCCGAGTTTCTTGGTTTTCATCCCCAATATCTCCTTTGATCATCCGCTGGAATAGTGCATCATCCAGAGGATAGATCACACAAATAACCGGCAATTGATACAATCCATTGGCATTCTGATGTTCCACTCCAGCCTGATGGATAATTTCAAAATCATAGGCTTGCAGATTTAAAGCCCATCGGGCCAACTGGCCTTCTGGTTCCTTCAGGTTATGAAGCCAGCGCAGGGACAAGTGGTCTGTTATGACTTTAAAGTGCATTCCATGTATCTGGACTAAGTATTGTTTGCAGGCATGAATGAATGACATACACTATCACTCCATCATGGTATAGTTACTTTCCACTGGCAATAGTTTTCTACTCATGTAGGCTACTGGATGTTCAACCCCATTGTCATCTAATTGACTTAGAATGGCTCCAATCACTGTTAATGAGGCATCCGCTTGGATTATGAATTCCCAACTAAAAATTTTGGGATTTTAACACTGGGCTGCTCATGAGATATTTTTGGAGCTTATCAAACAACTTCTGAGCCTCTCCAATCCACACAAATCCCTTTTTCAGATCCTTGAGTAGGTGAAATAGAGGTTTGGGGATTCCAGAAAAGTCTTTGATGAATCAGCAATAGTACCCGACAATTCTCAAGAAGACTTGAATATCCTGAACACTTTTTGGGATTGACATCCGCTCAATAGCTTCTATTTTCATGGGTTACAGTTGTAATCCGTTAGAGTTTATAACAAACCCTGAGTATTCGAGTTCTTTTTGAAAAAGTAGCATTTTCTTGGCTTATTTTTTTAGATTAGCCGCTTCCAACCAATTGAAAACTTCCTCCAGATGCTCCAAATAATTGGAAAAGGTCCTACTGAAGACGTTGATATTGTCTAAGTAGATTAACATGCAGGATATATTCAGGTCACCAAGTATTGAATCCATAGCTCACTGAAAAGTTGACGGCGCATTGCATAATCATTGGGGCATTCTGGTAGGCTGGTACAGTCCTTGTGCTGTAATTAAAGCACATTTTTCCTGATCTTTTGGCAAGACAATTCGCCAATAGCCCAAAATCAGGTCCATAGCTGAAAAGTATTTCGCGTCACCCAGGTGATCAAGCACATCACCAGTTTGGGGTAGCAGATAGGAGTCTTTTTTAGTGATCTTGCTTAGTCAGCAATAGCCAATCACTACTCAATTTGATCGTCCTTCTATTTTACCAACATGATTGGACTTACCCATGGGCTCATTGATGGAACGAGTAACTCATATTCCACCAACATGCTTACTCATCGTTGACCTCCGCTTCCACTGTTCTTGACCTACGAACAGGTCTCATTCATATTGGTGGACATTCCCACATATCAACTTTGTGGAGTACGTTTTTTGCATATCCTAATTCATGATCATTATGAGCAAATATTATCCAATATTTTTCAAATAATTGAAGCATGTCCTCCTGCCGATTTGTAGTCAGATTGGTTATCTGCTTGCAATCCACTAATATGTTGACACTTTTGGTAACTCCCGCCAGCAATCCCATTTCAGAAAATAATCCACATTAATGAAAAGCGTATAATTCCGCCATCAGGAGTAAGTGCAGAAACACAATGGTCTGATTTTTTTCAATTTCCATCAGCTTTTCCCCCAGATTGGCTACTGATACTTGTATCTCTTCATGACCTGGCATTAAGATCCCTGGCGCAACCCATAGTTTGATCTTTGATTTTTCTCAGGGATTGATGATTTCATTATAAAGTTGTTCTGGGAGTTCCACCGTTACCCGGTGTTAACTATGATTTGAGCCCCTGGTGGAATAGTGTTTGCTGCATTCACCCTTATAGATATTCCCTGATTCTACATAATTTCCATTGGCATTGGTTTCCGTTTCCATCTGAATAGTTTATAGTGAACGGGTATAATACCATCACTATAAATTGCATTGACAAAGTTATTCTTCTTTATCAGCAAATTTTATCTTTTCTGCTGGTAAACCAAAGGCAACGTCTGCCCCAATATTGTCAGAATGTTTTCTTCAAAATTGCATCTCATCCCATACTTCCTCAAGAACTCTGTCCTGATAAGTATGTCATAGTTTGGATTGGCCAGCACTATAGCGGGAGCTGACACCATCAGTGATCAAAACTGAAGTGATAGTGCACTGTTGGCTCCACATGTGGTGGTAACATCTGGTCCAGCTGTTCCATACTCTTTTTGGTGCTCCAAATCCAGTAAAATTTTCATACATTTTACTAATTTGGTGGAAACGATGTTGACTGGCGCTCCACTATCAATTATGGCTCGGACTCTTATCCTATTGTCTAGAATATCAACATAGGTACACTCTGAGTACTGTAATAAAGTATTTACTGAATGGATAGCAGCCTTATTTGCTGAATCAAGTGTGTGGATTATCTGAGCGGGTAATTCAGGGAATGAGTCCTTGATCACGCTGATAGGTAAATAAACGTTAGCCTCATCCAACTTCATTTTGACTAGGTCTTCAGGGCTCTTGCCGGATTTAACTTTCTCTGCTAGCTGACATACATAGGGCAAGGTGACCTCACTTATATTTTGGGATCGATCCCCTTTGCTTTGGCTCAAGTTATAGCATTAACATCCAAGTAATTACCTGATGGAGCGGATCCATTAAATCATCCACAAATAGATCAGAGATATCAATTTCCTCTCATGTTATGTCAGGCGGGACAGGCTTATCAGCTGTACTATATTGCCCCTGATCTAGACTGCTGGCCCTTTTCCCAAGTCTGAATCAGTCTCTTGAGGTTGAACGAGATTTATCTGATCCTTAAGCTTTCTTTCCCAACACTGGGCAATTGCATGTCCTAAATTTTCGCATTGGAAACAGTGATTTGTCAATTTGTCAGCTCAATTTTGAACTTCAGGTTTACTTCCTGACATGACTTGACCCCCAGATTCTTTATATGGCTCAGCGAATTTAACAATATTTTGGGCCTTCATTTAAATTATTTTAAAAGTATAATTGGGAGCATCAAACGTGGCTCCAAGCATCTTCAGATGGTCTACCGTCTGAGAGGTTGTTGTTTCAGTCACTAGCGCCACCACCATAAACCAATGCAAGTCTCAGTAGGGTCAAAGTGCCAACTGCATGGCTATGCAGGCGTCAAAGTCTCTTAATACATTTGTTGCTGCCAAGATCTATGCTTCTTGGTAAAAACGGCCAGCGAAACAAGCCAGAGTCTCATCTTTGAGGAATTGAATAACCATGAACTCTTGTTTACAATTTTACATCTGAGTAGGTCTTCTGAAATCTAACATAATGGCAGCTTTGGCTTCCACGTATGACCAATTATCCCCATTGAGGTGAGGAAGCACCAGATTTTGCAGTCTGTGTTAAGGCAATTTATTACAGTTACTGCTTTTTGTCAGTCCGTATAGCTGAATATGGTCATCTCAAATAAGTGGAAGAACGCTAGGCGTTATCCCAGTGAAAAATGGCAATTTTGGCGTATTTCGAAATTCCTCAGTTGTTCTGTTAATAGGAGATCCTGACCCAGCTACTTGAGAAGCCATAGGAGTGACTTTGGGAGTCATTTCCAACACACCAGTGAATGATTTAAGCATGTTTTGGGGCGGAGAGGTCTTATTTCTTGGCATTTCAAATGCCTTTGCTTTAGTATCATTCTCCACAAATTGTTTGCAATCACATTGGTGTTTCTCCAACTCCTCTATACACTTGGTCATTTTCGCCATCTACTCATGAAACCATTGGATGCGTTCTCAAACCACTTCCCTTTTGGTTTTCTGAATTAAAATTTCCTTAGCAAGTTCTCCCTCTTTCCGCTTTAAATAGGAAACTTTTCCATATAGGTCATTACTAACTATTCCTAGTTGTTTGAGCATTTCCTCCATCTTGATCATATGCTCCTTAATGTACAAAAATTGGCCTGAGATGCCGAGCTGAGCACATTTTTATTGGGCCTGTAGTTCTGCCCATAGCTTTCAAAGCTCTTCCTTAAAAGACACTATTATTTTAAATTGGCTTTTGACAAATCAACTACCCCTGTAGTGAGCACCAGAGTTAAAATCTTGGGCTTAGATAGCTCGCTTTTATCCCTGAATTTCAACTGCACAGAATCGTGGATCATGGCGTTGACTATTTTAATGAGATTTGATAGACTGGGGAAATAATAGTATGAAGACTATTATTATAGTTGATGGAAGGGAAAAGCCTGACATGAAATATATCTCTGATATATCAGTTCTTATTGATGGAAGTTATGATATATGTAATCAGCTTAAACAATCAAAGATATTAGCAAAGTCACATAGCAGACAAATAATGAGTCAGACGAGTAGATTCAAGCCTATCAAATTTGAATCGAACATCAGAGCACCTGGGGCCAGGTCTTAGTAGTCCTACTAGGCAGTTGACTACTAGTCTAAGCTTTAGTTATCTAAGACAGAAAGAGCCTAAATAATCTAAAGCTAGATACAAATTAAGCAAGCCATAAAGCTAGTTCAATTAGTCTGAAAAAAGTATATAAGATGAATAGTTTTAAAAACCATTCTTTGCAGTCAATAAAGTTAAAATGCTTCTAAATACTTACTTGATTTACTTGCTTGTGATCCTTAGTAAAGTGTAAGGATCTATATTATCAAGCATATATCAATTAAACAACTTTGTAAATCCAAATAATTCCTCTAACTCATTTTAACAATTACCCACTGTCACTGGTATCTTGGCCCTAACAAGAGTTGGTCTGGCTGAAGCTTTACAACCTATATTAGGGCCCAACAGACCTTTATTCACAGCTAAAATATTTTTTTATCCGCATCCTTCCCTTGTTATACTGGACTCTTAGCTCAGGCATGGTAAGTTCACGAGTTGCTATGCCATACTGGGTTAAAGATATTCCAGTCCCTGACAAATTGACTGCCAACCAAACAAATTACCACCTTTTCCTTATGCTACTAGGCGCAATGACTGTATATATATTGTTAAAGGCCTATAACAAAATTAAGGCGCGTTTAAATTTTTCTGAGTCTCAATCAGATAATTTAATAAGAAAATCAGAAAGACCCAGCCAAGTGTAGACTGTGACAGTAGCTAATCATACTATTCCCTTTAGCTCCACAGTAAACTTTCCTGGAAAAGTTGAAACTCTCAACTATAAAAGAAGGACTGGCCTTATTAAGTTCACAATTCAAAATCTACCCCAACACTTATCACAATGATGCATGCAAAGTGATGGCAATAGGTTCCCAACTCACTGGGGATGCACTTAATTGGTTTGTAAAGGCTCTTGGAGAAGGTATAAGTCTATGCACAGATTATGAGTCTTTTAAAAGTCGAATTAAAGCTGCTGCAACACCAGATGGATCTAGATTACAAGCACGTATAGCTTTACTGAACTAAGACAGGAAGATCAACCTATGGAGGATTATACAAAAAAAAATTTGATGCGTTTCATAAAGCTTATTTAGATTCTAAAATGGTTTACTTCTCTTCCGCCAAGGCTTAAATGACTTTTGGACAGAATTAGTTAGACATCATCCAATCACTATGCCTCTTCAAGATTTAATTGAGACCACAACAAATCTGATGATTGAAGCACCTACTAACTCAAACAAAAATAAGAAAAAAGAAACTTATCAGAACTAACTATCAACAACGTTGGACCAAAGAAAAGCTATGCTTAATTGCCAAAAGCCTAGTCATTATGCAAATGAATGCTCAGAAAAAACAGTTTATGTTAAATCTCCATTATAGAACAATGTTCAGCCGTATCTTATTTTATATGTAGCTCTAACCCATGATGAATATAATAATATACAGAGGCTTTAATAGATACAGGCGCATCTAGAAATTTCATCTCTGAGAATTACTAGAAAGTTTAAAATGTACAAAAGGATTTGAATCCCTTGATGTAACTCTTGGGAATGGGGATATTATCAACACCTGTCGTTCTGATCAACCCATTAGGCTTCATATTGGTTCCTATACCTCAGATGTTGAGTTCTGGGTGCTTAAGTAAACTACTCAACCAGTGATACTTGGATATAACTGGACATGTCAGATAAAAAATCTGTAACAGCTAAGGAAATAGTCATCTATTTTAAAAAATGTATTTCTTTTATACGGCATTCCCAAAGAAGTGATAACAGACTGTGACGCTCAGTTTACATCAAATTTTTGGAATCAAGTAATGAAGGACCTAGGTATTAAAAGATGTCTATCCACTTCATATCATCCTCAAACTGATGGACAGACAGAACATGAAAATCAAGTATTAGAGCAGTATCTAAGATGATATGTGAAATTCCGAACAAAATAATTGGGAAGAGCTTCTAACAATGGCTTAGTTCTGCTATAATAACTTGGACCATGCTTCTATAGGAATGTCACCCTTTAAGGCAAATTATGGTTATGATGTGAATTGGGGACTCAACTTCACTGAAATCTCAGAAAACCCATCAGGTAAAGACTTTATTCTAGATATTCAACAAACTCATGCCTTATGCATTGCAAATCTAAAAAGAGCAATCAGGACATATAAGGATTTTGCTGATAAGAAAAGAGTACCTGGAAAGACCCTAGAAATTGGAGATGAAGTTTTAAAAAGGTGCAAGAAATGTACCTATAAGTGTTACATCACACAAATTAGCACACCAATGCATAGGACCTTTTATGGTAGAGAAAATTATAGGTAAGGTAGCATATCAAATAGCATTACCCAAGGAATGGAAAATCCAAAATGTATTTCACAGATCACTTTTACATAAGAAAGATGGTATCTCTCTACCCCATCAACAGATCAGAACAGTTGCCCCTCCATTGATTGAAGGATAGACTCCAGAGTATGAAGTAGAAAAAATCCTTAAAAGTAGGAAGCATTATAGAAAAATTCAGTACCTGGTAAAGAGGGTAGGGTACCCTGTTGAAGAAAGTACTTGGGAGCCAGAGGAAAACCTTAAAAATGCAAAGAATCTACTTCAATGTTGGAAAAAAAGAAAGTTGCAGATGGCTTCAGCCTTGGTGGGGATAATGTCAGGGCAAAGCCTGACATGAAAGATATCCCTGATATATCAGTTCTTATTGATATATTATATGATATATGTAATCAGCTTAAACAATTAAAGATGATAGCAAAGTCATATAGCAGACAAATAAAGAGTCAGACGAGTCAATTTAAGCCTATAAAATTTGAATCGAACATTGAAACACCTGGGGCCAGGTCTTAGTAGTCCTACTAGGCAGTTGACTACTAGTCAAAGCTTTAGTTATCTAAGACAGAAAGAGCCTAAAGAATTTAAAGCTAGATAAGGATAAAGTAAGCCCTAAAGTTAGTTCAATTGGTCTGAAAAGTGTATATAAGCTGAATATTTATAAAAATCATTCTTTGCAGTCAATAAAGTTAAATTGCTTCTAAATACTTACTTGATTTACTTGCTTGTGATCCTTAGTAAAGTGTAAGGATCTTTATTATCAAGCATATATTAATCAAACAACTCTGTAAATCCAAATAATTCCTCTAACTCAATTTCACAATTACCCACTGTCACTGGTATCTTGGCCCTAACAGGGGTTGGTCTAGCTGAAGCTCTACAACCTATATTAGGGCCCAACATACCTTTATTCACATTTAAGATATTTTTTATCCGCATCCTTCCCTTGTTATACTGGACTCTTAGCTAAATCATGGCAAGTTCACAAGTTGCTATGCCAGACTGGGTTATAGATATTCCAGTCCCTGACAGTTGGTTGCCCAAAAGCCACGTTGAGAGTAAAGTCCAACGCTAAACTGGTGCTTCTTCCTCTTGAAAATATTTTGATCTGGTAGGGAACACTTTCCCTATTCCCTTCTCGCAGAGCCAAGCGGAGATATTAATATTGCTAACCTAAGGATATCTGATCCTTGCACTCTTTTCTTGAGAGTAATATTAAAACAAATAATGTTTAACAATTAAGTTAATATTGATTTGAATAAAATTTTATTTGTAAATTATTTGGGGTTTTTGTAGTTAGAATCAGCACACAACTTTTCAGCTGTCTGATGAGAATATTTGTGCTCCTATACTGTTTTGACCCTTAGTGTTATGCACCAAATCTCATCAGTTACCATTGGCTTGGGTTTTTAGGCAGCATAATCTTCTGGAGTTCAGTGGACCAAACTTTTTGTTATTAGGTACACAAACCCAATTGTTTTGGCTGATGACAATTCTACTCTTTTCCAGCGTTTGAATGTTTGGGTAGTTTCTGACAACTCCAATCCATTCCACTCTGAACAATTCCCTATAATTCAAATATTGGGGATTATCCCAATATTGAAATTATTGCTTAATTTCATCTGGGATGATTCCCAACAAAATTATCATATGTCAGCGGCCACAAATAATATTGGGTATGATGCCCAACAATAATTTATTTGGCAACTTCTAATATCATTGGGGATTTGCCCGACAATATTTTCATCAGTCAGCCACTATTGTCAACCCTCTCTGATTATAACCTAATTGTCAAATCTCATTTTTGGTCAAAAAGTTTTTACTATGTGGTCATCTGCAATTTTGACATTAGGTGAAGCCTTGATTATGGTTCTCAATTTATATAATTAGTTTCTTCAATTTTTATATATTATATATACTAAACTTGATGTTGATAATGCTATCTGGGCCTAAGGCCTGAAAACATTGTTTTACTTTCAATTATACTTACTTAGTTCCTAAAGCCTAACAACTGTATTATTTAATATTTATTAACACTTTATCAGACCTAATACCTTAAATCATCATCATTTCTTTGTTGATCAACGGTTACTTAGGCTTAAAGCCCAAAATCATTAAAACTTTTTTATTTCTGAGCTCTGAACAAATTATAACGCCAAGATGCCTCATTAAAAGGGTTCAATATGACTTACCTTTTAGTACTCCACTGACTGGCATGAAACATGTTTTTTTATCCTTGCCTAGCCTTATCCCTTACTTTACTTTAACTATAAGACTCTTCTAACTAATATTAAAATTCCCATATCAACCAAAAAGGTCTAGAATAGTAAATCCTAGCCCACCTTATTTGATACCTTTCTGAACTCAAGACAAGCTAACTTGAGGTTAAATTGAAGATCTCACCACTCCTGAAAATTGATATCCGCACTGAGAGCATATACACCTTTAATATTATAAATATCCCCAAATAATGTTTTAAAAAGTACTTATTTCCATTTATTCCTTTAAAGTATAAAGTCACTTTATCTAGGAATACCTAAGAAGAGCTGAGCGAAACTTTGGTCTCCATTAAAGAGTTTCGTGATATACTAAGCATACTGTGAATAATATTGTTGGAGTTTTAAGAGTAAGCACCACTAGCAACTACCAAATGAAAATTCTGACATATGCCCTCACCATGATGAGGAACCACATTATTGACAAAGTGTCAAGTGCATTATATCCCTCAGAGGCTAGAAAACTAGCCTTACTGGCTGGGTAGTTGTGACATCCCACTACTTCTGTCCGTAGTCTAGTTTGCTGCACACGCTATCACCTTTTCACCCTCATTCTTTGAATCACTTGTGCTCTCAAGGACGGATATGGCTAGGCTACTCTGACCCTATGCATTCTGAAGTCCTGTTTGGACCACATCACAGAGGAGATATGGGACTTATCAACTATGTGGTCCATACTTGAAAAATACTTGGCTCTTGTATTGCCCAGTAATTAACTCAGTACACCCTACTCATCACTGGTCTTCAGCTAAGTTTTCCAAGTTTGCCCGTGCTCTTTGCCTTTGCAATCTGGACCATCCTAACTCTCTTCTCAGATATCTTGCATCCCACACCTCTGCTGAAGATCCTCAAAGGGCCCCTTTCACACTTCAAGTAGATGCTTTCAGAAATGCGAAGTGCAGGATGGAGGATCCACATTTGCGGTTACATTCCCTGAGGAGTCGTCCTGCTCTCCTTTAAACCCTAAGAAGTTCATGGACAATCTATTTTAAACAACAAGGTACCTTTTCATTCAAAAACCATTGTCAATGTGATTATTTTAATATTCTGGGCATCTCTTACTCTTTGGACACGTATGAGGCGATTTTGGAGTTATATACACCACCCTTTGTTACAGCCCAGGATTTGCGCTCATATATATGGTGATTCTTAAATAGGGTATACCACACTGCTAAGTGATCCACCTGCCTCCTCAATCTTCATGTGCAATATGCAGACAGCATGGATCTTTAGTCTACCATCTGGAACTACTTCTTACATCTCAAGCATCTGGCGTAAGGTAATGCATCTCTTACACCAGAACACAGAGCAGGCTTTCATCCTGTTTAAAGCATCTTCTTTTTTATCATGACTTCCCCCATTCCTTATGCTCCTCACTTCTTAATTGTAACAAATGTGTTATGGAAGATACATATCATTGTCTTAGATACATTTTATGACACTGCTACCAGCCTTTGTGTAGCCATCTGTCACTTCTACTTTCACCTTGTGACCATTTTCAAGCCTGGTTGTTTGGCCTCATCCCATCACACCAATGTCGGCTGATTACCTCCTGGCTTTCTATTTTGTTTCAGGTTAGGGACACTTTCCTTAATTTATGTTTTTTATTGGCATAAGCCTTCCCTGAAAACCCCCCTATTCCTAACACTGGCAGTTTTGCTGCCAACTGAAGGTAACTTTGACTCATTTGGGGTGCCTTTTCATTTGTCTTTGTGTTTCTTTTTTGTTTAACAATGTCCATCCATTGATCATGCTTCTCTTAATAAAAAGTAAAAAAATTTTTTTTAAGGTAATCTGGTTATTAAAATGGTTTCTAATACAGAATCTTAAATTTATTGCAAGGAAGGCTGACCAGGGGACGGACATTTATGAATTTGACCCAAAAGAAATGAAACTTAGTAACAGGGAAGGCACCCCAGAGAAGTGATGCTATCTCTTGTTGCCAGCGGGAACGTCACTATGGGGAAGGGGAGGGGACGTGTGAAGGGGCCGTAGCCACTATTGAACACGTGTGGAGGAAAGGGTCTGATTTGATGAACCAAACTGGGAACCAAGAGGAGACCAACTGACAGCGACGCGGTGGGAGGTACCCAAACATCCACGCCTGAAAGTGGTCCACCAAATGGGACTGGAATCTGTGGACAGCTTCTGGGAGGGTGGGGGTGGAGCCTGCGATGGCATCCAAGACAATCGTGTGGATAGTCCACATGGCGATTGCAACAACTAGAGCATGGAGGGAGGGTGGAAGGGGAGATACCATGGGTATAGCAAACATATCTCCTAACAGACCGAAGGGATGTGTTTGATCCTGGCCAAGCAGACGTTAAGCTTCGCGCTATGTCACTTTAGAGGTAGGGAACTTCTTCAGGCGGTGGAACAGCGTTCCATACTGGCCACACACGACGAAGGATGAGTGTAAAGCGTTAGAGTGCTCAGCCATATGGTACACCCGCCTCAGGCAGCGCCACACATGGGAGCGGATTTGAGGCTGCAACAGAGGGTGGTGTGCGTATTTCCGAATAGTCTTCTGGGTCTCGATGGAATAAGGGATGTCCATCATGTCCAGGTAGTCCACCCTGGATAGGACATGGGGCCGTGTGGGGATCACGCCATCTTGAATGGGTAGCCCCTGTACCTCTTGTATGAACTGAGGAGAGGGGCGGCCTCTCTGGGCTGTGTGTCCGCTAATATGAATTCTCCACTCTGTGCTCCGCATGGAGAGGAGGATTCTTTTGTAGTGGGTTTTAGTATTGTAAGGGACTGTGGCCGATGAATGAGAAGCCAGATATTTCATCAAGGAGTGAGTGTTCGATGGATTGTTAAGGCCCAAGGCGCGGGAGAAGTTGGAGCGGGCTTTGTGGGACCAGTGTTGGGAGGGGAGTGTAGGGGCAGTGACAGCCGCAATCCAGGTGCCCAGGATCTTGGCAGCATGGGCTTTGAAGTCAAGCAGGCCCATGCCACCATGATGATGAGGGCCAAACATGACCTCAAGCCGTACTGGTGGTGGGCGGCCTACCAAAGCCATCCTTGCAGGAGGGCATACATGGATTTGAAAAAGCCTGGGGAGAAGGCGATGGCGTGGGTTTTAAACCAGACTTTGTAGAGGAGCATGGATTTGGCTAAAACAATCCTGCCAGTTTGGGAAGTAGGGTGGGCTCTGAGGAAGGCGATATGCTTCATCACGTTGTCTAGAATATGACTTTCCATTATTGCTGAGGCATACCCACATGCCTCCACCCACACGCCCAGGTGGCGGACAGGCCCTATGGTACGGCGTGGCACGAAAGGGAGCACTAATGGGGCGGTGTGGGGTGAGCAGGGAGGGCAAGCACATGTGTGAGCAGATGGGCCGGACTGGGCACTGGTCGCTGGGGCCCAGCATGCTTGATACCGATCAAGGAGGATAAATTTTAATATTGGAAGTGCTCGGTGCAGCATTACTTACTCGGGAATATTCCTGGATGAGAGCTTCAAGCGCGCGTGGATCTTTATTATTGGACACCCCAACCACACAGTCATCTGCAAACGCCATCATCTTGACTGGGGCTTGGCCTGGTACATGGACCCCAGTGAGGTGGGCATTCACATTTCGAAGTAGTGGGTCAAAGCTGAAGTTGTATAAGAGTGGGCTAAGGGGGTCCCCTTGTCGTAGGCCCCTTTGAGAGCGGACTACTTCCGTTAGGAAGCCTGGGCCACGCACTGCCATTGTTGCAGATTCCATGAGCAGCATTACCCAGTTGATGAAGCGAGGGGAAAGCGGAAATTGATGGAGGCAGGCCCTGAGATATTTCAAGTTTATCTATCATAGGCCTTCTGTTGGTCCAAAAATATAAGTGCCCCAGAGGCTGTGGACTGGCATGCGTTAGCCACAGAGTGCACGTTGTCCCAAATTGACCTTCTGGGTATGAAACTGAATTGTTCTGGGGAGATGGTGGCATATGCTATAATCCCTAAACGGTTAGCCATGATTTTAGTTAAGATTTTTGTATCCATGTTAGTTAAAGAAATGGGGCGCCAGTTGGCTAAGCTTAGCTTGTCCCCTTTCTTGAAGAGTGTGACGGTGAAGGCCTCTTGTACTCCTGGTAGAAGGCGCGTTTCCAGAAGGCTCTAATTAAGTGAGGCAAGCAGTAGTGGGGATATTATTTAAAGTACTTTTTATAGAATTCATATGGAATGCCATCTGGGTCTGGGCATTTCCAATTTGGTGCACCGCGGATTGTGTCCAGAGTTCATTCAGAGTAATCAAATTCATTAATTCTGGATATTAGGAAACGGTGCAGATGTGGGTGCAATCGAGAAATTTTGCCACTTTGGCCAGCTGAATTGGATCAGATTGGTATAACTCAGAGTGATAATTTAGTATTTTAATTGCCACTTCAGCCAGCATATCTGTGACGGAATCATCCGATCTCTGCACCTGTGTGCAAGCCACGATCTGGCGTGGTGCAAAGAATTTTTTAAAAAAATATGGCGTGCACTTGTCGCCCTCTGTAATGCATTTGGCCCTGTACTGAACATAAACCTGAAATTTGTGTTGCTTTTTCAAGCGTTGAGGTGGACAGCTGCTTCTGCCCACTTCTGGCCCCATGCAGGACTGTAGCCTGTGGCTGGGATGTTGGATTCCAGGTGTGCCAACTCTGAAAGAGCGCGCGAAATAACTGCCAATGTAGCTCATGAGCGTATGGAGGAGAGGTGGCGAGAGTGGTGGATGGTATCCTCTTTGAAGGCTGACCATGTGGAAATTGGGTCCGCGCAAAATGGTGTAATAAACTCTTTTGCCAAAGTTGCTGATTCCACCCAAGTGGAAAATCCTGGTGATGCAAGTTCAGGAGGGCGGAGTTTGCACCAATGTGGGACTTAGCCACTGTGACTGGTAATTGGTAGGTTATCGAGACCAGCCAGTGGTTGGAGAATTCAATTTTTGTTGTTTGGAAGTGGGAAATGTGAGATTGGAATTTTGCTGTCATGAGGATAAGGTCGGGTGGGTCATGGACCTTAGTTGGCTGTTGTGGACGGGGGGCGCGTCATGTTTTCTAGCAGCGGGGCTTGCCATGGCAGCGCATTATTAACCCAAGAGTGCCTTTAGAACGCGAAGTTCTACACGACCCTGGGGGCATGGGAAGAGGAAGTTAACGGTCCGTGGGTGAGTTTAGCCAACAGTTCATGTTGCTGACTATGAAGGGGTCAGGGGGTAATGGAAGGGATTTGACCAACGAGAAAAATTCCTAACGCTCTTGTGCACAGGTTGGGCATAGATGTTGATGATAGCGTGTGCCACTTCAGCCCACGAGAATGTAATAACAAGGACTCAGCCATTGAGGAAGGATTCCAACAATAAAAATTTAAAAAAATTGTTTTTCTGAACTAGCACCCCACAGTGCTCTGACCAGAAGAATAGTGAAGGGAGGAGCATGGTTTTCCAAGCATCCTCTGAACCTCGTGGACAGTGGGACTCCTGGATGGCCAGGATATCCACGGGTAAATTTTTTTGTAAAAAACTCAGTTTCCTAGCCTGGGATGGCGAGGCCTTGAGTCTGGCGAAATTCAAAGTCCCTAAACTGAAGGCTTCCCCCATCGCACCTTAGGTGTGAGGGGGTGGGCACCCAGGCCCACCAGCCTCCTCTAGATCCCCATGGGCCTTCACGGCAGCATGGGTTTTTGCACCAATGCTATTGGTGTTTTTGTTAATATTAGCAGAAAGGTTCGCGTTGGCTTTTGCCTTTGCTTTTTGTTCCCCAACGTTGAACAATTTTTTTGCGGTGCAGATGAGTTTGGAGCACCAACATTTGGGTCAAAAAAAATTTTCAAGTAGATTGGAAACCAAGTCAGTTTCAACTGGGGCTTGGTTGCAAAGGTCATGTGAGATTGAGTCACCCATCGGATCCTCAGATTGGGTGGCCCAATTGGCATGGGCTTCCCAATCTGATTGGTTGAGGGATTACCAAGTTGCTTCTGCTGCAAAGGTTTTGATGTCCTCCTGGCGTTGGGAGTGTAAGATAGTGGAGGTGACTTTGGCCACTTCCTTGGCTGCAGCCCTGTGGGCCAGTTTGGCCTTCTTCCGCTCTTGAGGGGAGATAGGCTTTACTAGTAGGTAGCAGCCTTATGCTCCCCACAGGAAAGCCTCTTTGGTGCTGGTGGTTGGTTTGTAGTGCGCCTCTCCACTGGCCATGGCCGCTGAGGGGTGCTCTTGGAATGTGATGTCCTCCTTGGTGGGGCATGCATGTGCCTTGTGGCTGAACGCGTCACAGTGGGTGCAGATGGGGGGTGCGCTGTCTACAGTTACCCAGAAAGGGTGGGTGGTATGCCCTTTGATATTAATATAAGTGGAGTGCAGGATCTGGGTTAGGTCCTTTGCAATCTCCTCAATTGGAGTCAGAACTGCAATGGCTTTGCCAGTGCACAGGTGTGGCATCAGCATAAAGCGTTGCATCTCAAAGGATTGTATTTCGCCATATACAGTGAGACCATCTTTCAGTTGCTGCTCTAGAATAGCACACTTGACTGAAGTAGGCAAAAAGTCAAACATGAGGAAAATTTGGTTTGATTTTGTCCATCTGGTGCATTCGGTTTCAATGACCTTTTGCCCTTCAGGGAGGTCAATCACTATGCGCACCGCAGCAGCTTTGTCTGCTGCCTCCTTGTTTTTAAAACTGAGGTCCAGCCAACCATGTGACATGGAGTGAGGTGCAACATACACTGCAGTTGGGAAAAAGTGTGCACATCCCCACAAAATTTTTCCCATAAATCTGTTTGTTGGATGTCCAGAAACACCTGGACTCCATATTCCACTGATGAGAGTGGTTGGGAGTGTGGCATATTGATGTACTGGTTGCATCGTGCTTGCCAAGCGAGATTTTTGGGGAAATAGTGACCACTGGTTTATTTATTTTTTTCTATTCCACCAGTTTCTCCGGGGCATTTTTGAACATTTGAGGTCATGGGCCTACCACCTGTGCCTCTTACCTTACTTGACCAACTGCTCCCTGACATGGGCGCAGACTAATCTCCTCTGTGAGATTATCAAACTAGAATCAGACTTGAATTGAATAAGTTGCAAAAGTGATTGCAACGAGAGAGAATTTCTACTACAGAATCTTATTTTATTTTATTTAACTGAGGCAAGCCGACCAGGGGACAGAAATTACCAAAAGAAAGAAACAACATGAAACCTGAACAGGGTCAACTCTGTTGAAGAAAGTTTTTCCACCTCCAGATCAGGACTCTATTTTTCTGGTTACATCATGGGTAAGGTTTTCGTGTTATTAGACCTACTAACTGCCAATAGCTTCCTTTGGCTGGCACACCAATCGATGTGAAAAAGGTGGGAATCAAACCTGCAACCTTCAGGTTGGTAGCTGTATGCCCTTACTGACTCGCCTTCCACCCCCTACTACAGAATCTTCTTTTCAAATTTTCTATATATCTTTTTCCTGGAAGGATCTGTATGGCAGATAGTCTCTACAGCTATAGTGAACTATTTCTGGGATTACCATTTGCTTTTTAAATTAATGTATATGATACTGATTTCTTTTATATACAAATAAGTATTTAATCTAGGGTGTTTGTTATTATCTCATCCATCTGAAATCAAAGCTTAGAGTATAAAACCAGAATTTCATAGCTTTCCATAAATAATCTTAATGGGTTATTAGTCAGAGACCTGCTACTTTATCTGTTTTTAAAAATGGTCCTCTATAATAATGATTTTATGCTTAGGGGTTTAATTAGCCTCAAAATCTAGTTATAGCACTTTTACAGCATATAGATATAAAGAGAATATTAGAGTAAAAAATTTAATGTTATACTGTCACTTTGAATATATAGTTTTGGTTTTTGAATTATAGATTTACTGTTATCTTAGCTCATAAAGACATGTGGTCTGATTAGGTTTTGGCTTTTTAACTAATTTAGTCAGAATAATAAATTTTATAAATAATCTAGAAAACAAAATATAATGAGAATTTATGAAAAAAGTGATAAAGAAATTTATCATCTGAAAAAGTTTAATCAATCTAACTTTATTTAATGGTTAACATACTGTTACAGTATTTCTAATAATCCCTTTATTTTGCTCATTTTCAAATAAAGATGCGTGGCGGTACCCCTTTTTGGGTTGTGCACTACTAGTGCTAAAAAACAAACTGTTATAGTATAGCTATAGATAAATATATATTATATGCTATAATTTTTAAAGACATTTTTTATAATTTAGCAGTTCTGTATAATATAAGCAACCTTATAAACAATATATCCAACTATCTGTATTTCTGGAGATGTTAAAATTAAAATAGTACTTATTAAAAAATAATATATAATGGTTATATTTATTAGTTGCTTTGTAGAAAAAACAAATTATTACTTTTAAATTTATAGTTAGTATTTATACTAGGGTTTTTTAACTATGCATTTTTATAAACATCAATTATAAGCATAATTTAGTATAATATATAATATCCCTTTAAATATGTTTTTATTAAGTAATACCATAATATTCAACTTTAATTTTACAGCCTTAAAACCAAAACTTTTATACTTGTAAAACTCTAAGCAAAGATTTTCTTTCCTGTTGCAATCACTAATTGCAACCAATTTGATTCAAGACTAAGTAAGTCTATTACATGTCAGACATTTGCCCTATCAGCTACAAGATAAGAATGTTGTGGGCCAAATCAGCTTAAAGGATAAATGCTGGACTTATTAGTTCACAATAATAAAATCAATTTTTAATAATAACAATGAGGAAATTGATAAAAAGACCCTGGCTGATTCTTGGTGGAACCCCATTAATCAGAGCAACACTTGTTTGAATACCTCACAGGCAATTAACATGAAGGTTAGCAGTTGGATTACTCCAACTTCATGGCGGACTATGGGACATCCATCAAAGGGATCTCCTCCAGCCCCTACCAGTCCCATTCCAGCACTTATTCGGGACCACCCCCTTTTATAGGTGTGGCTGGGGTCTCCTGAGGTGAGATATTTTCAAGGAAGGGGATTGGCTCAAATATATTAAGTCATTACCCCACAGTTATGTCTTACATCAAAATAATTCCACATTCATTGTTCCACCTAAATGAAGCAAAGGTACTGAGCTTCAATAGGCTAATTTTACATATTTCCTTTTTTGGACTAGTCTAAGCTATTCAGTACTTAATATTGAATTTCCCTCAAACCTCAATACAGTTTATTTAAATGATCAGAGACCAAGAGAATAGTTTTTTCCCTTATCCCGGGCTGGCTTAATAAAACTTTGAAAAACCATAATTTCATAAGTTTTTAAAGTTTAAATATTTTTATTATAATTGCAGTATCAACCCCCATTGTTGGATTTGGGTAAAATAAGCACCAAGTAAGAATTTATAGCACCAAAGAATCCAACAAGTTGTGCTCATTACATGGGGCACCTTCATGCAATCAAAAACTACTAAATTATAGCAACTATACTGGAACCAGGGCTAGCTGCATTTAAAAACCAACTAGTCAGTGCTTTGACTCTCCTCAAAAGGATTGATCAGCACACTTCTCAAGGCCCTTATGGGACCTCCCTTAATTCGTTAAACCTCCATTTAGGGACAAGTTCACACCTGGTAAAGCAGTATCGCCTCCTTTTAATGTTTATGAATATGCAATGGAAGGAGCAACTGACCTTCAAAAAACCAAGTTTATTCTTCCCAGCTTGAGTCAGATGTCTCAAGAGATCATGGTTTTTCAAATAATCACATGTTTCATCTGGGAGGAATTTAAACAAGCGTTTATTGATGAGTTTGGTTCCACGCAAAGTTTGCAACGGTTAAAACAAGCCTTTATGTGCCTTAGCCTGCAAGAGGATAATTGATACCCTCATAAGTTGAAAGATTCTATAGCAAAGCAATCTTTTGCGCTGTCCAAACTGCTTCCGCTAGTTGATGCTATTGCTGCTATAGTGGCTAGCTTGGCGTTTTATCCCTCTTTAGCCATACATAGCACCACAATTAATCATACCTTTCAAATGTATGGGATATCAAAGAGGCATTGGTAGTAGTGGCTGACTTCAATGAAAATGAAACTCTTTAAAAAGCCCCAAAGCGAGAATTAACTCTGACCCCTCCATCCTCTTCCATGGCTGTATCCCTATGAAACTCAGCTTCTGCACCACTGCAGATACAAAATACTTCTCCCCCTGTGAGGATAGCCAATGAATATTGGCAGTTATGGGGAAGAGTTCCCCTCTAGCTTCATGTTCAAAATTTCAGCCAGTGAAGTCAGTTATCACTTTTCCTGGTTTCTCTCTGGATGAACAGTCTACTAAGATGAATAACACATTACACCCACCTAAGCCGCAGCCTCAGTCCCCTTCAACCTCAACTTCAGTTGCCTTTAGTTTAAAACATGCTGTTATGTGGCAGCCCAAGCCGATCTCTCTTAAGGAAAACGTCAAATCTATTACACTTTCAACGCCTCCCCCAAAATCTGGTACAGCACGATGCTCTTTTCAAAAGGAAAACGGGTAGATGAGAGAGATAAAGCCTTTTCTGTGAAGAAATTAAGTTAGTTTCTCCGCCCCCTCCAAGTAACTCGTTGAGGTGCATTAACAATCCCTCTGATGATGAGTCTGAAGGGGTGGTGAAGATGTAGGCTTCTATGTTTTGGGAGCCCCAATGGAAGTGCAGGTTCCAGATAGCTTTAGTCCTGAACGAATTGATGTAGCCATAATACCATGACAGACTTATCTTCAAAAGTCGTTGAGGTTTTCAGAGGTGATTGATACCACTAGTGATGCTGATCAGCTTATTGGTTCAGTGATCCAAAACACCCATCCGGTTCATACCCTCCAACCTATTAAAGATAACTATCCTGCAATGGCTCAGCGTATTGCCTCCACTATCTGGTTAAAGGAGGTCCTCGCCCTCCCCTTACTTTTGGTAACACCATAACCAAGGTAGATGTTGTTATATATAAGTGCACATTCTAGCTGTCCTAGATACGGGTGCTCCAGTGAACGTGGTCTCTTCAAAACTCATTTAAAATTAAAATTGGCGCCTGACCTGGACTAATAAAATGGGTTTGGGAATGCAGAGCATAACAATACATGAGCTATTGGAGCCTACTCTTCTCTACCCATATGAATTGGGAACTTCTACTTGCTGCCCCTGCGGAGGCTTTGGAAAATAACGCATATGAACTGCTCATTGGTACTCAATTCATGATTGAGTATTAAAGATTCATTAATATTAATCAGGTATTTCTCACTCTTTGAAATTACGAGGTTCCCCTAGTCTTTACAAATGATGAGCCTAAGAAGAAGGAATATAAATGCGTAGTTGAGTACCATTTTTCCGCCCGCACCCTTATTTATACCACATCAGGCCAAAACACAAAAATGCTGCCTGACTCTGTGGATGGTTCAGAGGGCATCTCATTGTATGAGCAAGTAGGTAGTCATCAAAGCGGGTGATCAAAAGGTGATAGACACCAAAATTACTATGCAATCCCCCGCAAATGCCTTCTGCACTTAACAAGCGTTGATGAAATAAGCCCTTTGGAACCTTAGATGTTGCCAGGTATACCAGACCCTGCCTACCAGCGACCTATCAATCTTCTTCTGGCGGATCTCACTAACAAGGACATGGTTGTAAAGAAGCATCAGGAGATTGGAAAAGCCCCGTTGATCACCATTGAAGACATCCACCAAGTCCGTTATATTGGGTTTATGTTAGATATGGGACTACCTATGGACCAAATGATATGTGCTTTCCCATCGTGAAGATTTCTGATGAGCTAACTCCTTATAACTTAATAATATTATTCCTTACTGGAGTCCTATAGTAACATTTTCTCCAAATCTGATACTGACTATGGGCATATGAAGGGCTGGTGCCGCACCATTAATGTTGGTGAACCCAAGCTTATTTGATCCAAGCCTTATTAGAAATCAAAAGTTGAGGAGCTCCAGATGAGGAAGGATATAAACAGTTCCTGGACGAGTGGCTAAAGGTGCCTTCTCAATGTCCCTGGGACTCTCCAAAATTGCTCATAAAAAAGAAGAATGGTGGACGTCGAGTAGCTATGGACTACCACAAGTTAAATAGCCTCACACAAGAAGGACAGCTACCCCATATTGCGAATCATTAATTCTCTGGCCCAACTCTCTGAGCCTATTTCTTTTCCCATAGACTTGGCTAGCGGATACTGGAAAATGGACCTTTCTCCGCAAGACCAGGAAAAGTGTGTGATCATCTGCAGTGAGTGCCTTTTCCAACCTACCCAATTACCACAAGAATTGTGCAAAGCGCCCGCCTCTTTCCAGCGTGCAATGGATCACATATGCAGGATCTAAAGCTTAGTTGCGTGATTGTATGTCTTGATGATATCAATGTCTTTCCTGGACCTTTAATGAGCACCTTTCTCATTGAGGGAAGTTTCCTAACTTTTGCAGGCCTCTCACATTAAGCTGAAGCCCTCAAAATGTACATTCTTCCAAAAGAAGATATACTTCCTGGGTCACGACATCTCATCAGATGGTATCCAGGCTCTCCAAGATAAGGTCGCGGCGATATCCAAGATACCTGCCCTCAAAATCTCAATGATATTCAGTTATTTTTATACAAGATGGGGTACTACCATCAATCCCTCCCCAAATTATCTCAGCTCAGTGAGCCCCTCGTACGCCTTATAACTAAAAACACCCCTTTCCATTGGGATTAGAACAATAAGCTGCTTTTGAAACGCTAAAAAAGATGCAGCAGAAAAGTTTAATACTGCACCACGTTGATTATAGTTGTAACAGATGAAATACGTCCCGTCTTTAACCACCATCTTGCTTTGGATTGGTGGATGGACACCAAAAGATTGTATGATATGAGGTTCCCTTGAGGTAATCATTTTGACTCATCATACTAACCAGTTCAACCTCGGATTTAGGGAAATTCAAAAAATGAAAAAAGATAACACAGGTAAGTGAGGATTTCAACCCCGAAATTAGCCTTGTTTTATTTATTCACAAAAATAAACATGTTGAAAAATTCAATCTTAATAACATAGGGCACCAAAAACAACTGAGGTAAAAACCAGAGCATTTGGTAGATCAGTTCACTGCCAAATCTCAACTTTTTTTAAGGATATAAAATTAGGATTGCCACGGGATTCCAGGTAAGACAAGACAAAAGTGGCCCTGAGGCCACTAAAAAGACCCACGTGGGTGCAGGAAACGAGAAAGAAGAATTCTGAAAAAATTTAGAATTGTGTGGGTCTGGCCTTTAAGGTCGCTCTTCTGGGGAGCCCCTCCGCACTTTCTTTGCACCCCAAGGTGCATAAAGAATACTCAGGAGGGGCACAGACCAGCGCTGAGCCCACATGAACCTCAAAACCACAAAATAGTGTTTTGACTTGATATTCAGAAATCCAAATCTGGTGTCAAAATGTAACAATCAGTCCAACTTGACCGTTACAAGAGGGGTTTTAACATTGTTATAATTTTGGTGATGTTTAGAAGATAAACTAAAGAGGCTTTGCACAGGGTCAATCCCACTGAAAAGAAGGACTGACAATATGAAGATTGTCATCCTTAATACAACATATTAAACTTAATAAAATATGGAGCAATTGCCCCAAAGACACTTCTTTATTTAATTTAATATTTACAGCGGATACTTGTTGTTCTGCTCTCTCTTTCCAACTAACAATCCTCCCCTTTAATCATCCTACCTTACTTATATATCAGTGACTTTGGTCAATACTGCTTCTTTGCTTTAAACTATTCAGTTCCGCTGTATTATTATTAGCTCTAAGAAGTATGAAATTCTTAAATTTCTTTTTATCTTAGTTAAAGCGATTTACTCAATAAAAGTCAAATTTCAATATCACCTTATTGCCTTATTTGGAGGCGATTCAATATTAACCCTTTCTGACCCAATATTGCCTCATACCAAGACCTTAAATATTTGTACAGTAAAATTATTGTCAGCGGATTATAGCCAATCCACCATGGCTATTTTGGTCTTATGTTCAGTCTTATCAAGATCTTGACATTACCCCCTTGACTAGATGATAAGTCTACTATTTTTTATACACTCAGAGGAACTTCGAAGCACTTGTTTAATAATCCAACCGCCCATAGGGTCCTTAATAGTGTAGGCATCAACACCTGTTTTCTCTATTATTTTATATGGGCCAACTCAGGTGCTGGCCAATTTATGCTTCCAACCAAACCCATGTTGGTCATGGAATAGAACCATATCCTTATCTTTGTACTGAACTAACCCACTATGCCATACCTAATTGTCAGCCTGTTTTTTATCTTCTTGGCTAAGCTGAACAAGTACTATTTGGTTTGAATCTTGTTTAATATGTCCACTAGGTTAGTCAAAGAGCTTTTTATGATTCTTCCCCCTGTATCTTCTATGAAAGCATAAAGCAGTGCTGTAAGATCAGGGTGTCGTCATATAGTAATTATAAGGGACTTTTTTCCATGGCAGAATGGTAGCTAATGTTATATGCAAAAACTGGGGTGGAAAGGAGGGAACTCAAATCGGAAGGTCAATCCATTACCAACTTCCAGAGTAAGTTCATGAGGTTCCGTTAACTAACTCAACCATCCCGTTAGACTTGGGGTGGTATGGGGTCAATAGAACCCTGAAGGTCCCCATCATCTTGTTCAACTTTAAAAAGATGTGCAAGGTGAAGTTGGTACCATTGTAGTTAAAAATAAACTAAGTGCAGCCAAGTCACTGAATGATACATTCTATTACAAACTTGGCCACTGACTGGCCCAAATCCCATATTGCCATGCTTTGACCCATGTTGAGATTTTTTCATTCTCAAGGCTAGGTGACTCCATTAGTGTGCCAGGCCAAACAGTATGAAGACTGCTGGCCTTTGCATTTTCACAACCATCGGTGAACTTTCCCTATAATTTTGAAGGGCAACACACCAACCAAGATAACCAACAACTTCTTCTTCTAAGGCATGACTACTTTTTTTAGCTCAGAGGTCCTCTTTTGGGACATGTCCAACGATTGTGGTTCATCAGCCTCTATATTGACTCCCTCAGGGCCTCTACCCTTCAATACTTCCAGTTCTTCATTGTTGCTGCTAGGTGCCCAAGTTCCAGTGGGGTTTCTATCTAGTTCAAGGTTGGGAATTGGTTGCGCTGACCACTCCAGGTGTTTTAACCCAGCACCTAACAACTGAGGATCTTGAGTCCTACCTCTACAAGATAATCTAAGTACTGTTAACTCAATACTTTATAAAGACGGGCAAACTATAATATATTTGAAGCTATGAAGTTATTTTTATTAAGAGGGAGATCAAACTATGCATAGGCATTTCTTGCCTGTCCACATCATTGGCATTTATTTCCAGCATTATCTGTACTCAGTGGAGATTCTCCCTGCTTAGTATTCATCAGCACTCTCACCAGCATACTCATCATCCTCAAATGTACATGATTACGTTTATCCTTGATTTGTCATAATATGAATTAATTTGATATATTAACATCCTTGGCATAAGTCACCGGTGTCAAATTAAAATAAAATACTGTCAGGGATTCCACCCAATCTTCTCATAAAGTCAAAATGTGATTTGACTTTATTTAATTACTATTAAATGGTTCAGAATTCTTGGATAAGCTCATGGTCCTTTAAGATTTTACTTTCTGCCAAAGTTTCACAATCAAATTCACATGGAGTTGGTGTGGGGATAAAAGCCTGCCAAGCTTAAATGATTTTTATTGATTAGTTTAGTATCCTTGGCATAAGTAACCAGTGTCCAAATCAACTGAAAACTCTATCAGGATCATCTTCTGATACTTTTTGATGTCAATTTAAGCAATTTTTCATCTTAATTGATAATGTTATTTATCTCAACAACCTCAGCCTCAGTCATCGGTGTTATTACCTACAAATTTTCTATTTGGGGATGATGCCTGATACTTACTTGATCCTGAAGATCAAGACAGCTCAATACAACTGAATGGGGAGCACAAAAGTGGGGTATTATCATTAAATATAGAATCAAAATTAGCAAACTAATTGGCAATCATCCTAGATTATTTATTAAACTAATTTCATTAATATGTGAATTTTTACGAATTACAAATCTGACATATACCTTAACTTAACCAGATGAAATTCCACAAGTGCGACTCCATCATTTTCAGTGGGCCAAAACATCATCAACGCAATGGTTGGGAGTTTCTTGACACTTTCCCCCATCTCCAAGAGGCGTTGAAAACTGAACATTGGGGCTGATGTTCTACTGGTGGCATCCTCCCTCAGATACAGATCCAGTGGTTTTTGCCACTTCAAAACTAAACCTCAAGTTAATCAAGCAACAAACTAACAGAGCCCCCCTGTAGTGAGCACCAATTGTCAAAATTTGAGGATCTCTCACTTAATTATTTAACTCCTACACAATAAATCAGGTTGAAGTTCAGCCAATGAATCCTCAATTATACCAGTTGCTTACTTTTTTAAAACCGTTCAGAAACACACTAAACATATTCAAAAGGCTTCAACTTTTCCGGCTGACTTTGGGTTTTGTTTTTTCCTTTTTAATTGGGAACCTCAGCTGAGGCAGGCAAAGTTGCAAGCTGTGGATCCTGAGATCCCAGCTATCTGACACTCTCCAAAAGTGACTTAATATACATATTAAACGAAGATATAATAAAATAGACTTTATTTAAAACTAGATTATTTGATGGTTATTCATTAGGCCAGGCGGGGGTAAAATACCTCTAGGGAATCTTCTGGCCACATTTGAGCATGAAATCTCAACAGCCTATATTCCACCTCATTTTGGCCATTGAACTGATATGACTGAGACATATTCTTAGGTTTATTGGTGGCAAAAGACTCTCATATTTTAATTTAATCGAGGCAAGCTGACCAGGGGATGGGCATTACCGATATGTGTGTGGAAATGGTGGGGGGAAGAAAAGCAATGACTAGATATGCTTGGGCACCCTGGGGTAAACAGTTTACCCCTATTGCCATCTGGGACCGCCAGGTGTTGGGGGGATTGGTGCTCTACTCCAAGGGGGTTGCCCCCACTATAGAGCAGGTGTGAAGGAAGAGGTCCATGTGAAGGAACCAGAGTGGGAACCATGAGTTTATGAGTCTCTGCTGTCTTGGTCTCATATGCCCATAGAGCCAGGCTTCGAGATGATACAGTAGATGGACGTGGAACCTATTGACAACCTCATAGATGGTAGGGACTATGCCCTTGAACGCATCCAAGGCAATGGTGTGGATCGTCCACATTGCTCTGGGTATCAGTAGGGTGCGCAGGGTGAATGGGATTGGGGACAAAAGTTGGATCGTGAAGAGGCTCTTTGAGATAGAGAAATCCTGGACGTCTTGGACCTTAAGCAGGCGTGCGACTTCTCGCCATATGGCTTTGGATGGGGGGCAGGTTTTAAGGCGGTGGTGTAGGGAGCCCTCTCCTCCGCATACTGCGCAGGTTGCGTGGAGAGAGTGGGAGCAGTCTGCCATTCTGTAGGTTCTTTTCTAGGCAGCGCCAGGTGTTGGCACTTACCCTCAGCTGGAGGAGTGGATGGTTTGTCATCCTCCATATTGCCCTTTGTGTGGATAGGTCGTAGGTGATATCCAAAGTGTCTAGGTAGTTGACTCTGGGGATAGATGGGGTCGATGTGAGTATATCTCTGTGGGGGTGGTCTTCTGGCTTTCATAACGCAAAGTGGGGTCTGGGTCATTCCCTTCCCTGCACTGTACCAGTGGTAGCAACAGTCCACCCCATTAGGCGGATGGTTTGGAGGAGGCGCTTAAAGTGAGGGGGGTTCCATGCAGGCTCGTTGTGTTTGGGAGGTTAGCGAGGTAAATTGGTAAGCTGAAAGGATGGTGCAGGTTGGGTATTTTGAGTGCCTGCGTGAAGTTGGCCCTCGCTGCCCTGGACCAGTGCTGTTGCAGGGGGTCTGGGGTTAGCACTTCCTCTATCCAGGTGCCCAGGATGCAGTTGGCGTGGTGCTCAAAATCTATCAAGCCCATGCCCCCGCTGGAGTTTGGGCCATGCAGCATCTCAACTCGGACTGGTGGGCGGGATCCAGGTCACAGTTAACCCTGGATGAGTGCACGGATTGATGTTATAAAGGTGGGGGAGAAGGGGATCACATGTGCGTGGAACCACAACATCGGGAGGATGAGCGAGTTGGCAACTGCCACTCGCCCTGTTAACCTAGGGGATCTACCATTGAGGGAGGCAGTCTGTTGGAAAACCGATGTAGCAGGTTATTTTCGATCATCTCACTTGCATACCCCCCGTTCTCAACCATATCCCAAGGTGGCAGACAGGGGTGGTGGGGGGTAATGCAAAGGGTAGGGCAAGCGAGTTTTTGCGTCTTGGGTTGTTTGTGGTGGGGGATGTGGTCCAGTTGGTGGTGTACTTGTTAAGGAGGATTTTCAGTTTTACATTTATCAAGCAATGCGCTTCTCACCGTGGAGTAATCCTCTAAGGTGTGCTCCAGCTGTCATGTGTTGCTGTTGTCAGCTATACCTGTTACGCCGTTTTCTGCAAAAGCTAGTGTCTTGACTGGGGGCTTGGCGCAGTTATGCCCCTGAGGTGTGAGTCAGCAACGTGGAGAAGTAGTTTGAAGCTGAAGTTTTACAGTAGCGGGTGAGGGGGTCCCCTTGCTTGAGCCCTCTGCACGGGGTGATCCTGTCAGTCAGGAGACCTGGGCCGCATAACACCATTGATGTGCATTCCGTGAGGAGCATAGCCCAGTTGATGAACCTGGGTGGGAGGTTGAAAGCATGTAAGCACTCTTTTTAGATATGGTCAGCTAACATGGTCATACGCCTTCTCCTGGTCAAGGAATACCAGGGCACCATCACTCTGGATTAGCATACATTGGCGACGGAGTGTATGTTAGACTAGATGGAGCACCCTGGTATGAAACCCAAAATTGGTTGGGAGATAGGGCTTTTGAGGCTAGTGCTCCCAGTCTGGTGGCTAGAATTTTTGTTTTTAGTTTAGTGTTAGAATTAGAGAGTGCTATTGGGCGCCAGTTGGTCAGGTCCAGTCTGTTGTCCTTTTTGAATAGGGTAATGACATAGGATTCCTGACCTCCTGGGAGGAGACGGGTCTCCAGAAAGCACTTGTTCATAGACGCTAGGAGGAGGGGGGCGATCTGTTTAGAATATATTTTGTAAAATACATAGGGTATCCCATCAGGGCCTGGGTATTTCCTACATGATGCACCGCGGACTGTATTCCAGAGCTCCTCCTGCATTATCAGGTTTAGGAGACTATAGTCCGGCGGTGCCCTCTATAAAATGGCGGATTGTAGAATTTTTTTTTATTTTTTGGGTGCCAGGTGGTAGTCGCAGAGAAAGTTTGGTGTATTAGTGGTGGATTTCCGCCTTGACCTCTTTTAGGCCAGTTACCATAGTTCCATTGGCTTTGCGGACCTGTGTGCACTGAGGCAGGTTGCCTCAGGAGTGGTATTGGTGGAATAAGAACGCCGAGCAGGTCTCGCCTTCTCTTATGTGCTTACCTTTCCATGATTCTTTGATTCTGTGATGGTGTTCGTGGATGAGGGCGTTGAGGCGGGCGGAAATTGCCACCCATTTGTGCCCCCAGTTTAGCTGTATCCAGTTTTCAGGGTGTTTAGTTTAAGATGGTCAAGTTTCCCTAGGGTGAATCTAATTGTAGCGGTATACGCGGTGTATTTGTGTGAAGCAATATGGTGGTTCTTGTTTATTAGTTTGAATTTGAATTTTTCCCAAGATTTGATGGGATCCGATGTGAACAGGGTAGTAAATTTTGGGTTCAAAGCTTTGTGTTCAACCCATTTGGATATTTTGAGGAGTTTATATTCTCTAGGTATAGCTTCCTTCAGGGCGTCATCCATATTTGAGTCCGGTTGGCATAAACTGCACTGAAACTAGACAATTGTTAGAAATTATTTTTTGTGGCAAAGTTAGGAATGAACGAGCGGCAGGATTTTGGCACAAGGATGTGGTCAATGCGGCTCATCAAGATGAGCGTACTCTCATGTATGTTGGGGTGGGTCATGTGGGGGAGGAGTGGAACTCTGGGGGGAGGGTGTCATACAGACCAAGGGATGCCTTCATTGCACAAAACTTGGAGTGTCCTGGTGGGTATCCCCTGGTTGGGTCATCAGTACGTAGTGGGATTGTCCCAACAGCTGAAATCGCCCAACATGATAGTTTCTGGTGTAAGTTGAGCATCAGGATGGATTCGAGGAATTGTTTCAGTTCAGATGCTGTTCATGGTGCATAGACACATGCTATCAACATCATGGCCTCTTGGTTTGCAATCCTTGTAATTAGGATGCAGCCATCTAAGTGTAATGAGGATTTGAGAATTTTTAATTTTTTGTTATTATTGTGGACAACCACCCCACAGTGGGACATCCATATTGACTGGGATGGTGAGACCCTGGCCACCCAGGATCCCACTTCCCCCTGAAGACAGTGGGTCTCTTGGATGGCCAAGATGTCTACTGGGGGTTTGCGCAGGAAGCCCAGTTTTTTGGGTTGGGACACTTGAGCCCTGGCTCCTGTTATGTTTAGTGTTCCTATTACACTGAGGTGCCCACGGCGCCTCAGGAGCGGTTGGGCGGGCCTTCCAGCCCTAGTCTCCCACTCATTGCCTTGGACTTGCTCCGTGTGGTTGGTCCAGTCCGCTCCAAGGCTTCCAGCTCCTTACAATGTGATGATTTTGTGCGGATAGTGTTGTGATTGGGGATTATATTAAGCTGTTCTGCACATGATTTTTGTTTGGTTTGAGTTGGTGCTCTGATTAGCTCTTAATGTTTCAGGGTTTGATTTTGGCGCTCTGGGCCCTGTTGGCTTATCCATAGTAGACTCTTAATCTCCCAGTATGTTTATTTGATTGGGATCATTTGCTGATTCTGTCAGCTTGAGAAAATTTTTATGTGGGTTGACTAATCCGACTGTTTGGTTCAGATTGCATTCTCCATGGGTGCTCCGGCTTGGATATTAGTTTCTGATTGGCTGGTTCAGCCAATTTCCTCCTTGTCCATATGGATTTGGTTTGGGTCGTGGAGGAGGTCTAGAGATGCAGCCTTGGCCGCTGCCCACTTGTGGGCCTTCTGTACTTGTTTGGGTATTTTAGGTGAGATTGGGTCAATTAGGATGTAGTGTCCATCCTATCCCTAAAGGAAAAAGTTGTTGTTATCAACCATTGTTCTGAAGGACTCCTCATCTTCATCCATGGCATCATCACAAAAATCTGGGGCCATGATGCCCTCCTTCTCTGAGTACGCATGCTCCTTGTGCCCCAGTGCAGTGCAATGGTAGCATATGGGGGGTGTGCATTCTGGTGTGATGTGGAAAGGTTCAACACTCCCCCATCTGGGAGGTGGAAAATCGCAGTGTGTGGGATTTTAGTTAAATTTTCAGCCATTGTGGGGCTGAGTTGATTACAGCAAGTGCCTTTCCTGTGCACAGGTTTGGCATCGGAAGGAAATGTTGTAGCTCATGTTGTTTTATTTCTCTATAGCTTTGGAGGCTGAATCAGAGTTTGTTTCTATTAGCTTACAGGGGAGGTTGGTGGGAAGCAATTCAAAAGAGATGAACAAAGTGTTTTCTTTGTTCCATCTGGTATGCATGGTGCACACAATTCGTTTGCCCTTGGGGAGGGCAATTTCGACACAGAATTTTGCTGTGGTGTCTGCATCCTCTTTAGTCTCAAAACCCATATTGATCCAGCCGCGGAGGATGGTGTGGTTGGTAACATAAACTTCATGGGGAAAGAGGGAGGCCTGTGCCTCACCTACCTTCTCCCACAGAGTTGGGGAATTGACCCCTAAGAAAAGTCGGAGCCTGTGTTCCACTTTTGATAGGGGCTGCGCGTACTGTGTCTCCATGTATTGGTTTTATTTTGTTGTAAATTCCACAAGCATGGGATGTGTTTGAGTTTGGGGTTTCTTGGCAGCGTTGGCTCCCAGTCCCCCTCCAAGGCGTTTTTTCCTTTGGGTGCACCATTTTGGCTATTGACTGATATGACTTTCACCCTGTTTTGTTGGGTTTTATTAAATTCGCTCATCTCACCTGTGTGATTATCGAAATCTATCTGCTTGAATCAAATCTTGGTAACTGATGCTATCATTACAGGAAAGAAAAGCGCAAAATACTCTCATATTTGGGAGGATTTCAGGGACGAAAAGAACAACAATGAGCATGCAAAATGGTCCTTGGATCATCTTGAAATGAATTTCATCATACTGTTGACAAAATACAAATTTCTGGAAAATTTGTGGTTAATTCAAATAAATGATGTATCCTTAATTGGCATGTCAACTGGCCTCTCTCAATAGCACTAGGTACTCCCATTTGGGCATTCCATTTGCAAGTTCTATTGTGCTGTACATGTATCAACATACAAAATTATTTTTGTACCCACTCTAAATAAATTTTTCATCATACTGCTGACTTAAATGACACCCTAATTGGGATGATAACTGACCCTCTCAATAGTACTAGGTAATGCATTTGGGGTGATCCATGTGCAAGTGCTATCATGCCAATTATGCATACTGACATACAAATGTGCCCTAAGGCGAGAAATTGATTATATTGTTCATTCAATTGACTGTCCATGGGTCTTTTATATGTTAACTTCAGGTCAGTTCCAAATAATTCTGTATATGAATTTCATAATATTGGTCCCAATTAATCAAAACTGGTTGCTGAGGTTTGGGGCAGCAATAATTGGTCAACTATTCAATGTATTCAGCCTGAGCTTCTGATAGAATAGTTAATTGAATTAACGTTGAGTTAATCAGCCCAATCAAGTAGTTTCAGAGAAGGTTGGCCTAAATGAGCGGCGATATTTGGCCCAAGCGTTGGTAGTATAATTAAATTCATGTTGTGATAATTGGCCTGAGCCATGTTATTGCAATAGGGTTTAAATTGATTATTAGTTTAAGCAATAGGAGGTAAATAAGCATGATCTATAGGGTATTAAAGGGTTCATTTTCGAGCTAGCCACAAAATCTGAACCCAGCTGATCAAGTGGTCATTTGACACCAGAATGTACTTGAACTCGTTAGATCCCATTGGCAGAGGGCCAACAACATCCGGGGAAACCATTTGTTAAACAAAATGTGGTTAAAATAGATGGTATGAAGTCTTCAGGTGGAACGGCTAATCCTCTTGGCACTGGTGGCAGCAGAAAATGGTATCAAGCATGAAAATGTTCATGCTTTCTCAATAAAACTTAAGGGCTCAACAATTCCAACGTCTTGCGCATGCCACCATATCTGACAGCCTTTTGTACACTCATGATAATGCTATGCTGTGCTAAGGGTTATGGGAAGTTCACCTTCAAGTCTCCAATATGCTTGTACAACTCCATGTCACACTTGAAGGTATTTGCTCACATTTAATTTTATGGCTTTATGACTTGATGTGGCACATTGTTATACTTTCCACAGAGCATCTTATCATATATTTTGTTGCTCAGATCAGCCATAACTAAATCGTTGGCATCCTTAACAAGTTATAAGCGTTATGGTGTTTTTTTCAAGGTATTTGGAGGATCCCAAAGTCAAAAGCCTGCATTTTGAGGGTCCATGGGCTAGGCGCCCTTCAGGCACCTTGAGGTTCTACAACCAGCTTAATGACACATGATCTGTTATGACTTTAAACTTAACTACATGAAAATACACCTTAAATTGATTATATGCATAGATTACCGCTTAGCACTCTCACTCAGTCAAGCAGTTTAGGATGCTAATTCTGTACGCAATGGTGTGCTTTCCCCCTCATAATATTTTGGGAAAGGACCGCCCCAACGGCGGAAAGGGATGCATCGGTTTAGATGATAAACTCTTTTTTAAAAATTTGGGTAGTGCAGCACGGGTGCACTATTTAATGCCATCTGAAGTTTATCAAAGGATCATTGTTGACGTTCTGTAATTCAGCTGCGACATTTTTCTTTAAAACTCAAACAGTGGACCTCCAATACAGCTGAAGTTGAGTATGAAGCATTAGTAAAAGCCATATACCAAAATAAACCGGGATGTAACACTTACTGTTTGGCGTAGTCCTTTTTTGATAGCTTCCACGTTGGCTGGTTGAGGTTTCATTTCTATCACATCTACCAAAAAGCAAGAACCCAGATGGTTCTAAATGTGTAGCATTTCTAAGACTTGATCTTAATGTTGGCCTCAGCCAGCCAGCGGTATACCTCCTCCAAATAATTAAGGTACTTGGAAAACGTTTAGAAAATAGATTGATGTCATCAAGGTACACAAGGATGCATGACAGTATAAAATCACCAAGGATATTGTCCATCACCTGTTGTAGAGTAGCCGGGGCGCTACACAGATCTTGAGGCTTATGAAGAAGTTGAAAAATCCCTTTGGATGTAAATATGGCTCATTTCTCATGTTCTGCCGCAGGTAGCTCAATTTTCTACTAGCCCAAAATTAAATATATTCTGAGAAGTAATGGGCTCTCCCTAACTGATCCAAAGCATCTTCAATATGTGGCAAGGGATATAAGACCTTCTTAGTGATGCTGTAGAGCTTCCAGTAGTCTATCACTGCCTGGTTGGTGCCATCCTTCTTTTTGAAAATTAGATTGGGTGAAGTTTTTTGAATCTTGGCGATTCCATGTATACCCGCAGAAGGGTTTTTTGTACAGGGTTACAGCCATTGAACAATTGGAATGAATTATAGGATGATCGCCGGTTCCTCAGACCACTTGTAAATTATTAATTTATAATAAAACGGTAGCAATTTTTCCCCAATAGACCTCTTTATTTTTATATAATAAATCGGCGGATCTTATTATAGTCCGCTCCTTCTTTCTTCTTCTCTACTACCAAAAACTTTTCTTCCAGTTCCCTTGTTTCAATGATGTCCCAGCGACCAGAGTTGGTACCGACCCTTTTGTTTAGTTTATTTGTTTCTCCATATTCTCATTGGTTTTGGCTTGTTGTTCTTCAATTCTTTGTTGCCCTGATTTGAGGTAAACCAATTTATCTTTTGTCAAATGTTGACATCGCCTTATCACCCTATTTGAAGGCAATCCAATATGACATGTTATAACCCATCATCGCCTTATCCTAAGGCGATCAATTACTTATAGCTCTGAAACATCCTCAGCGGATTCTGTCCATTGAACCTTTAGCAGAATTCCTCCAATGATTCGCTTGGTCATAATGGTGGTTTGTCATCCAGTCATATAGATTTGCAACAAAGCCCATGGACTATTTGATAGTTTGAGCATCCCTTGCACCAGCAGCTTTTCAATTTTCTCAGCTACTACTTTCTCAGCTGCCCTCAATTGGAAAACAGCTGAGAACTGATGGGGGGGTGGTCACCTGTGTCCAGTTGATGTACTACTTCTTGCGCACACACTAAAATCATGGTCATCAATGTTAAAGACCACTTAAAATTTTGGAATAAAGTTATTGCCAATATTTCTGGTCTTTTGATAACCCCATTAAACTTTTGTGTGGTACAATCGCCATTATGCTGAGCTTCAATTCAAAGGGTAGACCAAATTCCCCAGTGACCCAAAATCATGAACCTGAAGGACCTCCTAAACTGAAGTCAAGTGTAGGTATGCCAATATTTGATGCCAGCAGATTGTCAATGGTTCGTTCTGTAGATTCATTAGCAAAACCTTGATCTCCTCATGACTAGGGAGTAAAATACCTGGAGCTACGTGAGGCTCAAGCCACGATTGCTGATAAGGGCCTATAATTTCACCATAGGGTCCGTCTGGCTCTTCTATCTCCAATTTGGTGTTTACTTTTAATTGGTGACTGGAGGGAATGTATATAGGCCCAGCAGATCTTAGAGGCAGCCCTTGATATTCGTATATCAGTTGGGGAAGGGCCCAGGCCTTGTTCTTTAGTTGATGGTAGCTTACTGGGATCAATCCATCAATATAAGCTAGGTTGATTTGTCCATATGCACTGGATCTCTTTACACTCCGATTAAGGTAAATTAAATTGAGTCTCCTGTCCCAATAGTTCTAATGTCTCCTCTTTCATGTCAATGACAGCATTAAATGGTCGCATAAAAGTGGTCTCAATTAACAGGTCATAATTATCATTTGTCAACACTATCGCTGGTGCTATCATGACAATAGACCTAGATTGCAAAGTTTTCACGCAGAATGCTCCCTCAGAGACCGTGCTATTCACTCCAGTGGTCCCATATAAATCCAGTGTTATACATCAGGCTTTAAGGTCAACTTCGCCACCAGCTTAGTAGAAATTATGTTGACTGTGGTGCCTGTATATAATAGCGTGGACGCGTTTGTTTGCTACAGAAGTGTCAAAGTAGGTAATTAATAATAATAAGAATATTGATAGTTTAATATGTGGACATTTAAGGGGTCTCGTTTCCCAAAGAAGCTCATAATACCCTCACTGACTTTGGTGTTTTCATTGGTAATAGCTATTATAAGAAGGGCAACGTTTAAATTTTTCAGGAAAAGTGTATCTGAGGCTAGGTCCAGCTCGTCTGAAGAAGCTTGGTCAAACATTTGGCAAGTGTATGGTTTTTGTTGCTCCTGAGGTGCTTCTTCCCCTGTGGCCTTGGCTCATGCTCATGCCAGTACATTCACTCCTCTTACTGGCAGCTGATATAAAAATTCATCATCATAATATGATTAATTTGCTAGATATTCTACATTTGGGTCAAGAGGGACGTCTGTGGTTGGGTTAGCGGAGGTAGATAGTTTTGTCTCTACTCCGCTCCATCTTACCCTGGTAGTATTGGTTCTGCTGTACAAAGTGGACCCTACGGTTGGGGCAACTTTGGGCAAGGTGACCAGGGCGACCACATTTAAAACAATTCACCCTGTAGAACTTGCGCACTCAGTTTTTGTAAGATGGCCTGAGCAGATAATTTGACTGCTGAAAATTAGCATAGTTATGTTCAGGTCAGTAGTTGGTTCATTGGCAGTTGGCTTATTAGGCCCAGATCAGTAGTTGGGCTGTTGACATTTATTATAGGCAAGTTCATGGCGGAAGTTAAACAGCTGGGGGTGGCTCATCTGAGGATGAGGTTTTAGTTTGAATAAGGCCAGGGGTTACTAGGAGGAAGCTGGACAGGATGGTTGGATTCCCCTAAATAAGAAGAGCCAGCGGCAATGGCGGTATGTTTCTGCTCAGCATTGGGTGGAGGAAAGGTAGAGGATAGACAGCGCATAAAACTGAACAACCTTGAGAAAGGTCACATCGTAATCCAAAATTAGTGTCATTGCATTGTAAAGCTCTCAGTATGGCTTCATTGCAGAGGTCATTGAAATGCGCACGTTGGCTTCAGTTAAAACGCCTGTTCTATCAAAATAGGGGATTCCACTTTAGATCAATCTGCAAACGCAGTGAGGGTATCATTACATTGGAACCCAATAATCATGAACTCAGCTTTAAGCTGCAACATCTTTGTTGAGCCACCAAACAACGGAGCATAATATCCTTCACTTCATAGTATATAAAGGAAATGGCTGGAAGGTATCAGTTGAATTGATTGGCGCTATGACATCCAAGGCGGATACTAGCAATTTAGCCTTCTTCTGATTGGAGGCTCCTTCCGCTTCAAAATTAAATTGTTTAAAGAATCTGTGAATGTTTACATTGCAGTTGATAGGGTATCTTGTCAATGCAAACCTCCTTTTCCCACTCATAACTGTGAGACTTAGAAGTGTACTGCAGATTTGTCATGGTCCATAACTGGGATCGCAAAGAGGGTCTGGCTCAGAAGGCGAAGCTTCTCTTGAGTTAGTGTAGGCTCATAGTGGGTAGGACTGCCATCACCTGAGGCCCTGTTATGCTAGAACATAATCATTCTCAGAGCAGCTACGCTGATTCTAGTGGCTCCTACTGCATTCAGGTTCAGAGAAAAGCTCATCAGTAGGGTATAAGTCTCATATACGCTGTAAAAAGATCCTTCCCGTGACCCCTTGTTCTTCTGCTTCCTAATAGGTTTGAGGCAGGTAAATATAGGTGTTAACTTCTGCTCCATGCGGTGTAGATGTTCAGTAGCATTATCTAGGAGATTGGCAAGCTGCCTGTTCTGCTATCCAAGTATTTGCAGCTGACTAGCTGCACTTTCAAGTTGATTCATTACTTGATCGCGCTCCTGAAGGAGCTCTCATATTTTTAAGCATAGTGTCCACAACAAGTTTGAGTTACACGGTTTCAGCTGGCAAAGCCATTTGGGATAATTCTCCTTCAGTGAAGGCCATGGCTGCAATGAGAGATTTTAACATTTATCGATGGTTATTTAATAGGCCCCCTGTAGTGAGCACCACCTTTCTAATTTCATGATATAGTTGATATATTCTTAATAAATTTTGCGCAGGGTCAAATCCGCTGATAAATTGGATGGAGGATAAGTAGATCGCCAATCCTTGGAACACACTTAATTGTAATAAATTTGAAGCAATCGGTTTATCTACATAATTCTATTTATTTAATATAAAATTGCAGATTTCTTCTGCTTTGCTCGGGTCATATATTAACAATCCTCCTCCTTCAGTCACCCCATCTCACTTATATCTCAGCGACTTCAGATATACCACTCCTTTTGGCTTAAAATTCAGCTCCGCTATATTCTTATTGGTTCTAGTAGAGTATAGTATTCTCACATTCACTATCACCTTAGTATAAGGCAATCTTCTCAATATTAATAAATTGTTGACATCACCTTATTGTCATATTTGTATGTGATCCAATAATAACCCTTTTTGACCCAATATTGCCTCATCTCAAGATGCTCAAATGATCATAATTAGTATCATGGTCAGCTGATTCTTTGCCAACCCACCATAGCTAATCAGTATTTATCGTCCAGTCATATTAGTATCTTGACATTAGTCTTGCCCCATACAGTGGGGATAAGTCTATACTTACCCTCCATAGTTGGCGAAAAAGTCCAAGATGCTTTTTGGAAAAGCAAGTTGAGTTCTCAGAAAAGACTGCAACGGCAGCTACCTTTACTGGATGCCCAAAGAATTGTTTCTCTCCTGGACGTGTTATATAGGGATGCCTACCACTGAGCATGGGGAATACTGCATGCAGCTAACAATGCTGGATTTTTCACTTCAATAATCACCTTGGTGTATTTGGCTATTCATGCCCTGTACAAGATAGCCCACCATCTGTTTTTTTTTCAGATTTTGCAAATATCCTCAAATCTATCTTCCTTGTCAAGTCCTTTATAGATCATTCTTCTGGATTAGGACTTCCTTTGTAGTTTAGGTTTTAGTATTCTAGGTCACATTGGATCCCATATCTGCAAATAATCCCATTTGGGACCTAAGCAATCTGTATTTAATCAGGTTTCTTCATTGGCTATATGTTTGGTGCCAAATTTCAAAGTGTCTAAGTATGTGTGGAAGGAGTGCCAAATCTTTTCTCAACTGTAGTTCTGTTATGGATCTATTCCAGTAATTTTTCCGGCTCATTTACTTTTAATAATAGTCAAGTCCTGATCAAGTCGCATGCATGAGCGTCTTGTCAATTTTTTTATCTGAATCTAGCTCCCCACGTCTGGATTCCCCTAGCTCAGGTTACCAGTTTATTCCGCTAATTACAACTTAAGGAATAATAGGTACGCTGAACCCTCTGGTGCTTGTATTAACCATGTTACAACAAGCTGCAATAGCAGGATATTTTACTGCCAATGAACCTGCTACCCTTTCAGATTTCAACCCAGATGATATTTATGTGATTGTAGTATGAGCCATTCATGTCCCATGCTTTTGCAGATAAGCAGGATCATGATTATTTTTGCTTATTCAAACTCAGTTTGGATCCAGAATTTGATCATTGATACTTTTTTAGATACCAGAGCGGTGGAAGATTCATAAGTTTAAAAGTATCACAGGATCTTGATCTTGACCTTGGAATAGGTTCATCAGTATTGTTACTTTTTTCTGCTCCAATGGCTTTCTTATGAATTAAGTCTTGTATAAAATTTCCCATGCACAAGTCCTGCCTTTTCAATCTATTATTAAGTTGATAGATATTTTATTCCCAGCTATCCTGAGAGTTGGCTAATGGCTTCGCCAACAGTATAATTCAATAGGTACTCCCATTTCTCATATTTTGTGAATACTTGTTTAAGTGAAGTGTTTTCTATCATTAATATGTTAGCTTCTGAAAGAGTGATAAGCTCCATCGTTCAACAGCTTCTCTCCAGATTCTATCCCAAATTTTTTTCTCCTGATAAATGCCATATAAGGCATTTCTAACATGGGTGTTGTAGAACATTTTAACCAACCATATGTGATTTATCATTTAAATAATCTTATCTTTTATTGGATGTTTAGATATAGGGTCCAATTGACTTATAATTAATCTCTCAATGCGGTTTTTTACTTAATAGATAGGGTCCAAAGTTTTTATTGAAATACTTTTAGTAAATCTGATGTTAACTTTTTTGGTGATACAGGTTTAATCTGCTGAGTTGGCTGCACATGATATTACCATTGAGCAACGGAACGTCAATTTGATGATCACAAACCCTTAATAAAAACTAAAATATAAGATATGGAGCAATTGCCTTGTATGACATTTTTGTATTATAATATAAAATTGAGAACAACTCTGTGGACAACTAAAAAACCTCTTCCTCTCATTCTTTTGGTCAATTATTATATCAGTTATTCTGGTCAATTCCATCCTTTTTCTTAGTAATCTCCTATTCATTCCATTTAGGAGTTTTTTCTATCTTGAGTTTTGGTCGGATCCTCTCAATTAGCCAAACTATATATACTACAATCAATTCAATTCACATCAATATAAATTTCACTCAATCTCAAAGATCACCTTAACTCTAATTTATGATACGCTGTAATATATAACTTAACATCCAATCATATCAATTTTCAACACTACCCTCCACCCCTTTGGCTGGACAATAAGCTACTATTGCTTATTTGCTTGGAGAAACTTTGCATGAACTCAGTTGATAATTTGAACACCTACGGGTTTCTCAATGGTTTAGGCATCAATACTAGTCTTCTCATTTACTTCAAACAGCCTGGGCCAATTGTTTGAAAACTTGTTCTTCCATCCAAATTCATGTTGATTGTGGAACAAGACATGATCTCCTACAGTGAACTATGGGAGTCCCCTACAACTACTATAGTCAGCTGAATGATCATGAATCTTCTTAGTTGAGCTGGTCAAATATACTTCCATTTGTCGTTTAATCAGTTTCTCCGTTAGAATGGTCAAATAACGCTGCAGTTTCACGCTGCCAGTATCCTCCACACACTAGTAAAAAAGTGCAGGTAAATACATATGTCTATCATAGAGCAGTTGGAAAGGACTCTTGTCAGTGGACAAATGTTAGCTAATATTATATGCAAAGACAACTGTGAGTAGGAGGGTACTCCACATAGAGGGTCGATCTTTCACAAGCTTGCATAGTATGTTTATCAATGTTATGTTAGCCCATTTCACCATTTTTATTGGATTATGGATGGTAGAGTGTAGTCATGACCCCACATATTGTCATTAGTTTGTTCAACAAGGACAGGATATGTGAAGTGAAATCAGTTCTGTTGTCTGCCAAGATGAACTGCAGACATCCATGTCATTATATGGCACACTCTATAATAAATAGATGTTGGTGAACGGCCCCAATCATTAATTGCCCTGACTTCCACCCATCTCATTAAATGATCAATTGCTACAATTATTCACTTAGATCAGTTTGGGGCAGTTGCAAAGGCCCCATCACATCAAGAGAAATAGTATGCCATGCAAACCTGGGCTTAATCAGCTGGTATGTAGTCTTCTTGTGGAAAAGTTCTCCACTTAGCACAGATGGCGACTGTTGGAATCAGGGTTTGGTTAAAGCTTGTAAGTGCTAAATAGCCACTGGTTTCAATAAAGGCTGTAGAGAATTTTATTCAACTACAAAATTAAGAAAAGGGGGTTATTTAAACTAATGGAAATAATAAAACTTTAAATCTAATAATAAAGGTTGGTTTTATAATATTTTATCAGTTGCAATGAGCAGGTTAAAAAGAGAAGCATATGCATTTGCACTGCTTATTATATAAATGAAATTGAGGCTTGTAAAGAGAGATAATCAATTAATCCATTATTGGCTTCACGCTATTTAGGAAATATGAGGGTTCAGACTATTGGATCTCTTGCAACTCGTTTCACTTTGTCAGAATAGCTGATAGAGTGTCAATAGTTGGTAAAACAAAGCTGTGAGATAACGTTTTGATAAATTTCTACCAATCACCGTGAGGAAAATTAATTTCACCTGGCGTAACCCCATCAAAGCCTATAAAAGGGCCTGGTCTCCGCGCAGAAGTTTGTAGTGAATTGAATGTAGGATGCGGGGAGACCTCTTGATGGCTTTCCTGTCTTTCCAGTGATTTGGCATAATCCTATCATTAATTTCTGGCCTATTTAGCAAAAGAGAGGTATAATAACCTTACTCCAAGAGGCCAGATTACACCAAGAATTGTATAGGGCTTTCATATATCTAAAAATTAAAGTTATCTCCTCCGAACTATTCTTATTTTCTAGTCAAACAAACGTTTGTATGACATTATCCCCTCCAAGATTGGTTGAGGGAGAATAAGAGCGAAAAATTTACCATGAACTCTGTTGATCACAAAACCAGATGCAAGTAACTTGATAAACTATTTGTTACACCTATTATAGGTGTTAAAAAGTGTTTTTTCCCAGATGGACCCTAGCTTCTCACTTCTAGTAGTAATATGGTTATGATAATATAATACCAGGTCAGAGATATGAGAATAGGGTAGAGGTGATTTTTATTTATTGGAAGTGTCAGACATAGGGGAGAAACTCCAACTTGTGCCCATAAATAATCAGGGCCCTGAAGCCTCCAGCGAGTTAATAAGCCTTAGAAGCCTTAAGTAAGCTAAAAAGGAAAAGAGATGGTGAAAAATGGTACTTTATTGAAAATGATCCTCAAGGTAATTATAGAATCTTGATGGTTCGAGAATGGGTGGATTTGGAATGAGGATAGTCTCAGCATCAATTGCCAAAAGTGAGTAAATATAAAACACTAAATAAAGCAAGGGGAATGGGAGCATCCTCAACATAATTCGCCAGTGCACC